>CM052200.1:944054-994311 GCA_028455805.1 Lasioglossum figueresi
AAAGATATCTGAGGTGCTAATAGTTACTGCCCCACCCTGTATATTACAGTAAAAATCGCACAAAATATAAATAAATATAATCTTGTTATTTTTATAATATACACATCAGTCACTTTTGATGGTCGGTAGGCTTAGTGTTGAAGTTATTCAGATAAATTAATCTTGTTCCTCATTCTGTCCTTGGAGTAACTAGTTTTCATTGTTGTTTGCAAGGGTACACGGGCAAGGACTGCGACAAAGCTGTCGTGCCCTGCGAGGAGAATCCTTGCAAAAACAATGCGGTATGTTTGTTCGAGGATGAACGATCGGTTTGCTACTGCGTGCCAGACTATCACGGCGCACTGTGCGAGCTGAAATACGACGACTGCGAATCGAAATTCGCGAACTGCAAGAACGGCGGCACCTGCATCGACGGCATCAACAGTTTCACCTGCGCCTGCCCTGTACACTATAGCGGGCCATTCTGCGACCATCATGATCTTCCAGCGTCGACATTTTCACCGACCGAGGAATCATATGAGACTGATAGCGATAAAAGAACCACTGCCGGTATCTCGTTTCCATCGGGATCACCAACACTGCCAGAAACCGATTTATCGTCAATGACAACTGCTTTCGCGACGACAGAAACCTCGACGTCGATCAAAGAGACCAGCCGTTCCTTCACGAAATGGTACCCTTTCACCGAAACGACGTCGACCACTGACAAAAATGGCTTCTTCGGTAGCAGCAGCAGCAGCAGCACAGATGCAAACACACTTCTCACTGACGCTTCGTCGATCTATTCTATTACAACCAAAGAAATGTCTCAAACCGAAACGGTCTCGTTAGACCCTCGAACATTTCCCCATGTCTCGACCGAAGTCTCTGCAACATCCCAGACGTTAAAGATCGAAAACGAGTACGCCACCGAGAAATCATCTCGTAACGAAAGTGCCATCACTGAAACGACTTATGAAAGAGATGGAACCGGAGCATCCGTTACCATCAGCGAGGCAATGTCTTCTGAAACGAGTAACACGCCGAGATACACGCCAACGACAGAGTAAATAGTGTGTTTTAAAATTGTACCACCAAGAATACCCAATCCATATGGATTAAACCCTTATTTAACGACTACTAGATTACGTTGCATACGAATCGAATCCAATTCGTACCTTCTCTGGGTAACAGTTGTACAAAGTCAATCGAGGAATCCTTACCTTTTGGAATTAGGAATAAATATTATTCCCGAAATTGATTGTCGAGATTATCGATCGCGAAAGATTATGATCTTTTCGAATATTTTTATCAGATTTCTGTTCGACTGTGCTGAATGTCTTAGAATCATTCGAAGCACAATTGTCACTCTGTAATATTCTATAACTTCATGCTTCCTTGGTGTTGCAATTAAAATGCACAGCAATATAACATTACAAGATACTTGACCCTTAAAAGCTGTAATGAACTATCGCCGTACGCTAACTTTATTTCGCACGCAAATAGATCAAAGTGCAAGTAATCCGAGTAAACACAGAAAAGAGTAATATCACTCATAAGTTATCTGACGATTTTCACACTAGGTTTACGGGACCCGTCAAAATGACGGATTGTAATATTCTTAATTTGTTATTAGTAAGATTGTAAAGATGCTTCCCTGAGGAATTATTTACCAAATTTATTTCTTTGGGTATATATTATTAGAAAAATGGCCAAAAATTTGGATAGACACATTTCTGTTATGTTTATAAAATAATGTGAAATAGTTATTTCTAGAGCTCCGTAAACTTAGTGTTAAAGGGGTTGACTCATTTCCAGGATTGCAAGGGTACGGGATGCGTCTTCTCATTTCTCGATAATGCAAAGATGGGGTTTTTCAGTAGTCAAAAACGCTAGATAAAAGATCAATCTAGGTCGCGATTGCTCTCGAAAGTCATATTTTTACGTTTACGAGATGTAATTTGCATTCTTCGGGAGCATGTAACTGTCGCAGCTTTATGAAAATAGCTGTATGCTTCCGAATGATGCAAATTACACTGCCGAATAATGCAAATTACGCCACGTAAGAGTAAAAATAGGACTTTTGAGGATGATTGCGGCCTATATTGATTTTTCATCTAGCGCTATTGACTACTGAAAACCCGCATCGCATGCATTATCGAGAAATGAGAAGACGCATCCCGCACCCTTGCAAACCTGAAAAAAATACTCTACCCTCTTAAAATAAAGTTTGCAGGAGAAACACTTTCAGCTGTGATAGCCTTTAAGGGTAAATAAAAGTAATTGCAACGTGTTTAACATTTCAATATACGTTCCTTCTTTTCGTCCAGATATTCTATGATAATCACGTCCACCGAGAGGACCATCGAAGAAACCACGGCAACCGGAGCCGAGAGAAGCACCTTGTTCTCTACTATTACGTCGGCTTCAAGTTTCACAGAATTCTGGCGAAACAAAAGTTCAGACGCGAGTCCTTCGACCGGAGACGTTCCGAAAACCACAACTGCATCGTCCACAGACAAAGAGATGTTTACGCATTCATCTAGATCTTCGAGCACGGATTTAGAAAATACTACAATCCCGTTTATAAGCAGCTCCTCTTCGTTTGCAACAACTAGTACATCCACGAGGACAATGTTCGAGGAGAACAGTACAACCAGTCAAGAGGAGCAAACTTCCGTGAGAGATCAGACATCAACTCCGGTGCAAAGTAGTACCGATTGCCAGGGAACATTGTGCACCAGTCCCACGGTATCATCGGGACAAAACGATAGTGTCGTGAGTATCCTAATCGTTCACATTTTTAAACGTGATACAATTCATTGAATGATACATTCAGGCGAAAATGATGTTCTTTAAAGCCAGATGTGCACGCTCGGTTTGAAAGTTTATACAGGGTGAGGTCACCTAACGTTTTCATCTCGAATATCTTTGTTGTTTTCAAAGATACATTAAATGTCTTCAAGACAAAGTTGAATGGTACAATGGGGCTCACAGGATACCAAAAAAATTTTTGTTTTTATTAACCTGTCACCTTCATTTTTTTTTAATGAAACTACCCTTTTTTAAACACCTACATAATGATAGTCCCTTTCATTACGAATTCAGTGACTATAATTACCCAAGGTCATTCAATGTCACGGACATTCCGTCAGAGCCCGTTTACATGCATGTATCGACGTAGACGACCATCATTTCGAACATTTATGACATACAGGTATTCTGCTTCCATATTTTAGTTTTATACGTTTTTTTCTGTCCGTGACCTTGAATGACCTTGAGTAATTATAGTCATTGAATTCGTAATGAAAAGGACTATCATTGTAGATGTTTAAAAAAGTGTGGTTCCATTTTAAAAAACGAAGGTGACCTCGATATCTCTAAAAAGAATGACATAAAAACAAAAAT
The DNA here is from genome assembly GCA_028455805.1 of Lasioglossum figueresi. NCBI lineage: Eukaryota > Metazoa > Arthropoda > Insecta > Hymenoptera > Halictidae > Lasioglossum > Lasioglossum figueresi. Next base: position 947,442 of record CM052200.1, read on the forward strand.
CTTTTGGTATCGTGCGAGTACCATTTTACCATTCAACTTTGTCCTCAAGACATTTAATGTATCGTTGAAAACAACAAAGATATTTGAGGTGAAAACGTTGGGTGATACACCCTGTATATACCTTGTAATTTTTACAAAACGTACAATTAACATTTTATTACGTTATTGCAGTGCAACTGTACGAATCGTAGTGACTGTAAAACTGGTCCGAGTATAACGCGAGCAGCATTCAACGGGAAATCTTACGTGAGACAACGTGTTGAGGTAGAAGTTTCGAATGACAATAACACATCTCTGAGGATTTTCGTGAGATTGCGAACAAGTTTTAAAGATGGTATTATATTACACGTGTATTTCGATGACGAGAAATACGCGTTGGTGTACTTGGAGTACGGTTCGCTAAAATTCCAATTTTCCTGCGGACTCGAAACTATGTTACTCGGAGAGATAGATTCGTCTATCGACCACGGATACGAAGTGGACATTGATACAAAGTACAGTGATATAAATTTCCTTAAAACTTCGTTTTGACACGGTGGATAACTTCAACTAACGATGGATAATTATTATAACGTGAACATTTCTTTAAATCCTATATCAAGTATTTTAACGTACCAACTTTTCGACAATCGTGTATGCTAATCAAATTCACGATTTAATTATTTCTCAGTACGTGTAAATGAACTACTTTTCCTCTGAATTGTAGGTTTCAGTACTTTATTCGTAACGAAACCAATAAGTGCTCTGCTCGATTACTAGTGAATGGGACTACGGCAGTTAGCGGTGAACAAATATTGCCCTCGCAGGGAAATCTTCCGCGACATGCCAATTTACATTTAGGAGGCATACCGTTAGTATTTACACAATATTTTTCACACGTCTCCATGGGATTTACTGGTTGCATGGACTCGTTGAAGGTTTGTCTCATTTTTTTATGTTGTTTTGCTCATTTTAATTAGAGGCTCATTGCATATATCCGTCATTATTTGGTATTCTAACAGGTGAACGATGTTCCGCGACATTTCATATACGATTCTGTAGAAACGTTTCAAATTGAAGATTGTGTATCGTTTCTGTGTCTTTCAAATCCGTGTCAAAATTTCGGTGCATGCGAGGAAACAAACGGTACAATACGTTGCAGGTGCATACCCGGGTAAGATAATATAAATTCTGAATTACCTAATACTGCTATTCAACAAATGTTGAACCAATTTGGACTTCCGACTTTCAATGTCTGCTGTAGATTCTTATTGAACAATGTACAATTGTAATGCCAATTATTACGAAAAATATCAAAAATCAGAGTGTTGTTTGATTGAACAGATATACGGGTCCGTTTTGTGAGCGATCAACTTGCGATGAAAGTCCTTGTGCATTGGGAGCGACTTGCATTAGTTCACCAGGGTCAGGTTTCGTTTGTGTTTGTCCGCTTGGAAATCATGGACTCTTATGCGAAGAAGGTAATGATGTCTCCATAAAAGCGATGCATTTCAGCCTTTAAAACAATTTGATCATTATCAGTAGATCTATATGCATTTATTTATTATTTATGCAACCAAGAAGTTGGTTGGGTGAAATATAAAACATTAAAAGATTTTAAAAATTCATGAATGTTTGTAACAAAGTCGTTAAGGCATGAAATCAAGTTTTACGTTATTCCTACTTCCCACAATCAATGTAAAACATTTTTATTTTGCATAAAGATCCGCAGTCTAATTGTTAGTATTATAAAAAACCGTTCAAGAGGAGTATATGTAGAATAAGTTACCCCTCATACTCACGAGGAATTATATACATACTTCGAAATTAGTTTCAAACAAACGGATATTTTCCGATGACATTATACAGAATTATACAGAGATATAATTATGCAATTTCATCGCATCCTTCCAGATACAGTTATAACTCGACCATCATTCTCAGTGCTCGTACCGGGATTCTCATCGTATGTTGCTTACGGTGTATCAAACTCTATAAAGGACACTATGGAGCTGAAGATGAAACTCATACCACGAACCTTCGATCAAATATCTCTAATAGCTTACTTAGGACAAAGTGGTACGCGGCGGGAGCTCTCGGATCATCTCTCCGTTACATACGTTCGTGGTTACATCATGTTAACTTGGGATTTAGGAGCAGGTAGACCGCAAGTGCATCGTTAAGTTTCACCATCGCATTTTATTTTGGTTTATAATTTGATCTTTTTCTTTGTAGGTGTACGTAGAATATTTACGAGTGTTCCTTTGAGCGCCGCAACAATAACAGCCACAGCAAGTAAGAGTTATGTAGCACACACAGTTCGGGTTGGAAGAAGAGGTCGAGATGCGTGGCTCGCCGTAGACGGCATAGGTAATGTGACTGGGCGAGTGGTTGGATCCATGACTCGTCTGGACGTGTCACCGATTCTCTACATTGGTTTGTTCTCTCAATTTTATGCCTTCATTTGTTGAATGTAATAATTAGACTCCGGATTTTATGCATTTATAACAAAAATGAGCGAGTGCAATTTAAAACAGTGAAAATATTAAAAGACTTTAAAAGTATTAATATATTGTTTTGACCACATTAAAATTATTAATGACGAATGTAAATTTATATTTAGCTACTGCGTCTTGCAATTGATAAACAAACTTTTTATTTTGTATAAACATCCGGAGTCTAGTAATAATAGAGATAATTATCGAGATTATAAACTGCTATTGACTTATACAGTATACAGAGTGAACCACGAATCGTGACCAGTAGAGATTACTCTGTTATTAGCAGTCCGATCGAAAATGTTTTTATCAGGTATAGCATAGTTTCAAGAGAGCCCTCACGTGATTAGTGCAAATTTTTTTTCATGATTTTTCACGGTCAGCTTCAATTTTCTTACAAATACACCTTTTATTTTTTTACGGCTATCTGTTAGAGGATTTCAAGACGAATTCGGTAAGTATCATAACATCAAAAAATTGCAAAAAATTGCTTTTATAAATTTTTTTTTACAAAAAATTTGCTATAATCACGTGAAAGTTCTTTTGGAGCCATGCTATACATATGTGATACAAATATTTTCGATCGGACTGCTAATAACTAGACTGCGGATGTTTATGCATTTTTCAATTTTTCTAGACGAATTTTAAGAAAGTGGAATAAAATACAATGTTATTTCCAGTGGTAGTAGCCATTGCAGATTTCAACAAAATAAAAATTGTACTACATTCTATCGAATTTTATATTGCACCCTTTTTTGAAAATTTTCAGAGGCCATAAATGCATAAAGATCCACAGTCTACTAATAGCAGAGTAATCTCTACTGGTTACGATACGTAGTTCACCTTGTATATACAGAAAAATATATATCAAATAATTTGTAAGTTACGAGACACACCCTGTATAATTTTCAGTAGAGTATAATGCAAAAAAAAGGATTATTACTACTTTAGGTGGTCATAAATCAAGAAACTTTGAGTATTTACCCCATGATCTGCCTCTTCATACTGGATTCTCTGGTTGCATATTTGACATTGAAATACGCACAGCTAGTTCAATTTATCCAATAACAAGTTCCAGTCCAGCAACAGGTCGTGGTGTTGGAGAATGTCATCGTAACGAATGTATTCGCCATTCATGTAAAAATGGTGCTGTATGTTTGAACCACGGAGCTACATATAGGTAAATTCTTTTTTAGACTTAATGGAATCTTCAGTATTTGATCCATTCATTAAACTACATATTAATCGTTTCAGCTGTATTTGTACAAAAGAATGGATGGGTTCAGATTGTTCCATACCAGTAGAAGTGCTATCCTCTATCAATTCATCCACATGTCATTCTTCGAACTAGTCAAAATATTATTACCATTTCATTATATTCCGATTTATTCATAGTACAAAAACTTTGTATATTAACTAATGTTTTAATTATTATTTTTGGGTCGACTTGTTGCTGAACAAGAGTTTAAATGCACAAATAGGATTGCTGCAGCTAATCGAGCCTGTAAATCGTATTTGTTATGATCATGATACCATTCCACAGACCCCCAGTGAGAAGTCTGTAATAGATAAAAAAGAACAACAACAGTAAGAAGTGAGAAGATAATTAAGTCTAACATTATTTCGTGAACAAAAACAGAATTTATATAAATACCTGGAAACCCTCCTCTAAAAGTGACAGTTTTACTGCTTCTTCTATACTAAGCACTCTTTCCACTGCAGCTAATGTAAGAATCACAGATTTTATTGCGTCTACCCCATACATGAAACCTATCGATAAAACAGTATTATTTACTATGTAAAACAATATATATATTAAATTGTATTTGTATATGTTAACAATAAAGTTATTTACCATACACTGTACTATCATTGTAAGACATTAACTGTCTCAATAATACTGCTTTAGTTTCTGTAGACACTGTAGGAGCCTCTATAGTTTTAGTTTTCATTATATTTACCCCATAATGATCACAAAACCATTGTACTAATGGGTCCCATTTTTTAGCTTGTAATTCATACAATTCAGTCTCCTATAATACAATTCTTGCTCCAGTTATAAGACATTACAATTTTGTAAAAGATGTGTAATATTACTTACATTTGAGTGAAATAATAGTGTATCCATTTCCAAACAATTAACAATATAGTTTGCCATATCAAGTTTTGTATGCTTGTGGGGATTATCTAGTACCGTATTGCACAGAGCTGTCTATAAATTTGGATTTAATAGAACAATATCATATCGTTGATTAAGTTACATTATAATATATAAACAGAAATTTACCAAGTGCATGTTGCCTCTATCGATAACATCTTTCTGTGCATCCCATTCTGCAGCTACTGCTAATGCAAGTGGTTTGCTATTCACTTCAAATGTTTTCCCCTGTGGTGTCTTGAGTTTCCTTTGATCAAGTGTAATTTCAAATTTTCCTCCACTCGATAAAATATTTGTTTTTCTATAAAACCTTTTCACAGTAGCTGCAAAGTAGTTGTAACGCTACATGAAAATTAACAATTGCTAAAAAGATATTCATTGCATGCATGACAGTTATACAAATGTTGAAAAAAGTAATTAGGTTAAGAGCGATCTAAAAAATCTTTTTATAAATATTTGAAAATGTGCCCTTACCCATATTTCTTACTATACAATATGCTGTAGCAAATTTTCTATATTTAAAGTATTGCATTTTTTCTGAAAATATTCGATTGTATCTCTTTCCTGTAAATGTTATGTATATTTATATATATTTAGACTGCTCTTTTCCAGTTGATGCATGTTATACATATACCAAATAACACTATAATTGTATTTATAAACGCTAGCATCTACATATTCAGTATATATGAACAATATTTGCCATTAACACAATTATGAATTTTGAAAATAAATTATATTACTTACTAAATGTGAAACTATAATTTTATTTTAAAACTAATAATATAACTGTTAAGATTTTCTATAACCTATAATAATATTTAAAATATAAATAAAATCTCACTGTATACATTTATTTTCTTCCAAATTTAATTTATGTTGTACGATATATTGTTATTTAGAAAATATTGTTCGTAACACATAATTAAATTCGATTATGTATGCTGCCCTCTACGAAATATCAAAATATATATTTACATATGTATGTATGCATCTATATCAATCTATATATATACCTATTATGTATAATGTATAATATGCACAGAGACTATGTATGTACTCAATGAAAAATATTTGACTTGCGTGGGTGGATCCTGTGCTTGTTCAAAAGTTACCTAAGTGTACAAGATATATAAAAATAGTGGTGTTATCCGTAAGAGTGCAAACAAACCTGTGAATCATAGTCGGCGTTTTACGAATATCATTCTAATGTGCGCGGCCGATTGAAGTTAACCAAAAATGAAAACTTGTCAATTAACTTGGCTTGTTTTGAACGTATGTTTAGTATATACATTCAATTTAGAGCCGAGAATACCTGTTATTAAAAGAGGATTGGATGGCTCTTATTTCGGCTATTCTGTAGCCGAACATCAAGAAATTCCGGAAGATGGATCAGAAAACCTAAAAAGTTGGTAAGAATCATTTCTTTTTATTACAGCTAAAATTGTTATAAACATTATAAGAACTTCACGTGCTTATATTCTACGGAAAAAAGGGGGTTTAATTTTCTGTAATATTTTTTAATATAAATACATAATACAAACATGTTAATGAAAGTAAAAGTAATTTATATGTAAATTTTGGAACTATTTAAATGCATACAGATTATTAATATTTAAAAAATATTTTATACAATGACGAATGTAACTTATTTAATTGACAGGATGTTAATCGGTGCTCCACTCGGTCAAAATAGACAACCAAATACTAACAGATCTGGTGCGTTATGGCAATGTCCATTAACAACACTTCAAAGGGATTGTACTCAAGTGATCACAGATGGGAGATCAAGTATGTAGAGAATTTGAATATATATTCATCGATTTATGATTCCTTATCATTCCAAGTCTTATTTTCATGAACATATTTATGCTTCTGTATATTGATATTAGATATATTTATATTTATTATAATGTGTGAATAATTCTTGAGAGATAGATGGAATTAAAGTTAACGAAGGAACTTATATTGTCGTTCGAATTTCTTTATATTTTTAGGAACATTAATTCAACTTGCATGTTATTTTCAATGTTATTGTTCTATGGAGTTGTTAAGTTATTGAGCTTTATTTGATGTTGTATACATAATAAGATTATTTTTTTGTTAAATTATGTGTTGGTTAAAACGAGCAGCAGAGGGAATTCTGTATGATTCAAGTAAGTCGATGAATGGTGTTATTTGAATGGGCAATTTTATCATTGTCATACAAAATTTTATTGATTACGCAAAAATTGTGGTCATTTATTAGAGAAATTGTTATATCAGCATGGTATATTTCAATGTACAAATTAATTGATTAAAAACATTCTGATTCTAACAAACACACTGTTCATAAAAGATTTTTCTAATTTAAATTTGTTGTGACATCTTGTTTAACCATGGAATGTTTTTATGTTTGCATTTGTGTGTAAATTAAAAACTGAAATGATATTGTTTGCATTAATAAAATGTACACCCCCCCCCACGTGCTTATTACTCTGCATAATGTATCTATTTTTCATTGTTGTTTTTTTATTATTTTCAGTAGTTTTTCGTATATATTTTTAATTTGTTTAGCATGATAATTTATATGGAATGATTTTTTATCAGTCTTTAAGCATATTATAATGATGTAATGTATTCTTAGGGATAGCTTCCTTTTCTTTGAGAAAATTTAGAAATTAAATGTTCCGTCATTTTGTATTTTAAGTTGTGAAATACCTTTAAATTGCTTAAGGGAATTGCTCAAATAAAAAATAAATTGAAGTGATATAAAATGTTATTTGTAATACCTAAATTTGTACTTAAGTATGAATAATCTTGATAATTAACCAAAAAATAAAGAGCTGTATGACTCTTTAATTAACAAACTGTTTTAAATTTTTTAGGTCCTGAATCTGATGAATTACAGCCACCAAGAAATAATGAAATAAAAAACAATCAGTGGCTGGGAGTAACAGTTCGTAGTCAAGGTTCTGGAGGTAAAGTAATGGTATGTATTCCTTCAAACATAATGCCTATTTTTGTTTTCTAGGTATTTAATTAATTAGCTTTGATATATTTATAGGTATGCGCCCACAGGCACATTGTAAAAACAGAGGATTCACAATGGGGCCAGGGACAATGTTACATATTAACACAAGATTTGAAGTACCAAGATTTAAAGAAACCTTGCTCTGGAAAACCAACAAACAAGTAATATAAACATTTTAATTAAAAAAAAATACGTTAAAAACAAGTATGTCAATATATAATTTTCAATTTGTATATACTATATAATTAAATATAATATTATTTCATATTTTAGAGCTCATGAACAATATGGATACTGTCAAGCTGGAACTAGTGGAGTACTTACCGGAGAGGACCGTGTTGTCATTGGTACACCAGGTCCACACACATGGAGAGGAACTTTATATCTATTTACAATTTCAGACCAATTTTTATCTAGAGATACTACTGGTTATTACGCTCCAATGCAAGATTCTTCTCCTGTCAGCAAGTATAGCTACTTAGGTATGTATTGTTATTAGAGATGTACGAGAACCCGAAAATGTTTGGTTCTCGATAACTTCCGGATTCTCGAACATATCGGGATTCTTGAATATTCTCGGAAATCTCGAACTTTTCAGGAATCCGTCTTGTCTTGGCCCAATGCCTTCCTGACCTATCCCGACCATTGAGTACCCGACAGTTTCGCGTTCTCGAACTCCTCTAACCATTACATTTTTACCTGTTTTGAGAATTTATTTTGAAAATCTGTTTTGCATAAAGTAAGTAGCATCTATATTTATGAATTTTTGTCGACTGTAACTATAAAGACTATAGTAATTATTTTTAAAAAGTACACACTTGTTGACAAAAATTTCTCTTATCTGACTGTCATTTTTAAAACAATATAAATACACGTTACATTTATAGGCATGTCTGTTACTGTGGGAAATTTCTTTGGTAATGGATTGGCATATGCTGCTGGAGCACCACGTTCGAATGGAACTGGTCAAGTGGTTTTACTTACACGACGAGACTTTAAAGAAGAAATGGAAGTTACTCTCATTTTGGATGGCGAACAATTTGCTTCAAGTTTCGGATATGAAATTACATCTGCGGATGTTAATGGAGACCAGTATAACTTTCTTTTTTGGAAATTAGCTTTTAAAAATGAGAAATTATTACATATTAATATACGTTTGTCGTGCTTCTATTTCTAGAATTGCAGATCTTATAGTTGCAGCACCATTTTACTTCAATAAAGCAGAAGGAGGTGCGGTATATGTGTATACGTCGTTACAGAAAAAAAGTCAACCTACTAAACTTGTTGGTCGTGAAGAATCGAGGTATATATTCCTAGATATTCAATAAAATATTTTCAATTTTTTTTGCATGCCATTTAGTAAACTAAGGCCTCTGATTGCTAAAAAAATTAGGTCATTTGGTCCAATTGTAAAGAAATTATTCTGTTTTAAAGAGCGTTCCAATAGTTTCGTGAGCAACATAGGTTTTAACATTTAGATATTTATAATGCAACCAGGATTAATAGTATATAATAATATGTAACTTAATATATAGATTCGGATTTGCATTAACAAATTTGGGAGATTTGAACAAAGATGGTTACGAAGATATTGCAGTTGGTGCACCTTATGAAGAAAAGGGGACAGTGTACATATATTTGGGTGCCAAAAATGGAATAATAACAGTGCCATCACAGGTAACACATAATAAACATATAAATATATATAAAATTGTATAATTTTGTTTGAAATCGCTTTAACTTTTAGGTAATACACGCAGATGATATGCCACAACCATTACAAACATTTGGATATTCATTAAGTGGAGGAATTGACATGGATCAAAATGGATATTCGGATTTATTAGTTGGAGCTTATGAAAACGATGCTGTAGCACTTCTTCGTTCAAAAAAGATTATCGATATCAACACGTATATCCGTTACTTAAAAAAAGATAATACATATCAAGAAAAAATAGAACCTATCGATCCTAATAAATTTGGGTGTCCAGAAGACCCTGATTCAAATTATACATGGTCAGTAATTTATAAATTTCAGAACGTTATGTTTAAAACAATGTTTTTATGTATACGCATATACAAAGTTAATTCGTTGCAGTTTTTTCGTTCGAAGCTTGTTGTAAAACAGGATCTCTTATAAAAGAAGAGGACCATGCACAGAATTTACAATTAAATTATTACATTGAAGCTGAAACGTACACAGGAGTTAAAAAATTCTCAAGAGTGTGGTTTGGTACTGGCAATGCTCGTCCACATTATATAAATCGTACTGTCACTTTAGATGCAACGAAAGTTGAACATTGTCAGAAAGAAATAATTTACTTAAAGGTAATTGTGTTTGTTATGCTATTACAATGTAATATTAATCTAACAAGGTCAATTTTTTTGTAACGCGATCCTATGCGGATCAAACTTTCGTTAATATCTCAGGTGATCAAGTTAGGTGTCCCACCCTGTACAAGTTTCTTTATTTTTTTTTAGGAAAATACACGCGACATTCAATCGCAAATTAAATTCCGGTTAAACTATTCTTTAATACAAGAGGAGCCAATCATGCCAGCTGAAGGACAACCTTTACCTGATATAAAAAATTATCCGATTTTAAATCAGCAAGAAGCTGCACGTGTATTTGAAGCAACCTTTCAAAAAGATTGCGGTGATAATGACATTTGTGAAAGCGATCTACAAGTGAAGGCTCGATTAAATTTATCAGGTATAATCTAGAATTCAATAAAAATGAAAAAGATTTGATTAAAAAAAAAGAAGTAGTTTTATAAAAATAATACATATTATTAATATTTTAAGCTTCGTCTGAGAAACCTGATATGACCTATGAGCTCCTTTTGGGTGAAAGGGAGGAAGTTGTGGTAGATGTAACTGTATCTAATGTTGGAGAATCAGCATATGAAGCTCAGTTATTCATCGTTCATTCACACAGTTTGAATTATATTGCTAGTAAAAGCAATGATTCCGTAATTTGTAATTTACATAATACTACAGTAGTAGCTTGTTCCATTGGTAACCCGTTCAAAAAAGATAAAATGGTGAATATACAAGTACGATTTGACCCTAAAGAATTGGAAGATAATGAATCGAAATTACGGTTTGTAATATTTACAAATTCAACATCGAAAGAAGTAAAAGAAAAGGAGCCTACAAGATTGCAAGCAACAGTAGTAAAGCGTGCTGAATTGTCAATTAAAGGGTAACTTTGAAATTTGTACTATAAATAAAATGTGTAATACGATAAAAGAATTAAACGGTTAATCATATGCGAAATACAACAATTATAGGAGTGCAAAAATTCAACGGGCTTCTTATGGTGGACCAGTTGTGGGCGAATCAGCAATAAAACACTTAAATGAAGTCGGACCAAAAGTTTCACATATTTATGAAGTATTTAATGAAGGTCCATGGAGGGTAAGCACTTTAGAAGTTCGAATCTCGTGGCCTTATGAAGTGGCAAATGACAAAGCTCATGGAAAATGGCTTTTGTATTTAGAGGAAATGCCAACCGTACAAGGTGACGCAACAATGATGTTATATCGTTTATATATACATTGTGGTGTTTCAATTGTTTTCTTTTTCGATCATTTAACATTGAGTATAATATGTGTGAGTCTGGTATATATTAATTATATTCATTGTAATTTCATATATAGCTTTAGGTGATGGTGTATGTACATTACCACTAGATCACCAGGTTAATCCTCTAAAATTACAAGGTAATACTAGTTATGATGATATTGATGTGTTTCAATCAATGTCTACTCCTCCCACATTGCATAACCACACAAATTATGCAAGAATGAAGAGAGATACAGAAAAAGTTGTTAACACACGAACAATCACAGATAAGGATGGTCATAAACGTCAAGTAGTTTCAATGGTATACGACTAATTAAATATATGATAAAAAATACTTCGTTTCATCAATGAAAACAATTATTTTTCTTATTATAGAACTGCAAAGCTGGAACTGCAAAATGTTTTGATATTACGTGTTTTATATATAACTTACAAAGGAAACAAGAAGCAATAATAATTGTTAAAGCACGGTAACATTTAATATCATACATAAATGCGATATTTAAACGCAATATGTAACGACAAGCAAATTTTTATTTTTAATAATATTTAACTTTTGTATTCAAGATATTTTTATCCTTTCTAGATTATGGAATTCTACACTTGCAGAGGATTATCCTAAAGTGGATCACGTGAGAATAGGTTCTAATGCGAGAATAGTTATACCATCGAATGTTGAGATTCAACAAGAAAATATTAAAGATGATGTTGCAGTTGTAAGTGTTGAAATTTACAATCATCGGATTTTTTTTGGATTTTGCATTTCATATGTTTTAATATACAGGTTGAGACGATTGTGCAACCAGATCATATTGATCAACAAGATAAGGAATCTATGTCCTTTGGGATAATTATAGGAGCGGTTGTAGCAGGTTTGATATTGCTTATTATAATTGTGCTAATTCTACGACGGTGTGGATTCTTTAAAAGAAGACGACCAGATCCCACACTATCGGGAAATTTAGAAAAACATAGGGATGATAATCCAGAAAATGAAGCGTTATGTAAACGTTAAACACAGTTCTTTTAACTTTTATTATGATTATATATACTTAAGAACTTTTTTTCATAAATTAGCATGTTTACTTAAGTTTACAGTACTTACAGTGAAAAATAACAAACGATGACTGCTATAGCTAAATAGTATATAGCTAAGCAGCTAAATGCAAGAAGTTTAAAATGCAGATTGTGATATATTGATATATTTATAGAGACATACATTCACATATACATATATACACATATATATTTTTAAAATCATGTGAAATTTCCTAATTGCATGACTTTTTGAAATAGAATGCGTTAAATTCATTACTTTGGAATACTTGCATAGATAATCTGTTAACCATCAGACTTTTAATCACGAACTCTTACATTAATACAATAAAAAATAAATATAACAATTACGACACAAATTGTCCCACAAGAAACATAATTACCATGCAACTTATATGGCAAAAATAGTTGGATTACAATTCATATTTAAATACTAAGCATTTTTGGGAAATATAATAGAATCCATATGACGAGCTCACATGGTTAACAGATTAATTGTAAATGAACTGCTATTACATATTAATAATTATGTAATATTTTGCATATGTTCATAAATATTCAAATATTTCATCTTCACAAATACTTTTTGAGACTTTTTATTATGCATTATTTAAATGCGTTTTATATGCTTTTATTTCTGCATTTATGAAGATAATAAAATAGTAAAGAAATACTTCTTGACAATAATACTGCTTAATTTATATATTCTTACAAACGCACAAACATATTACACAAAGTACAGTTTTGTCTAACGTATTTATATAATCTCATGTTATATAACTTAATTTTGTAGTTTATGAAACTGTTTAATTTATACAACAGAAAAATCTTTGATGAATTTTTAAAAAATGACATCTTACCTATCCATATTACACGTTAAATATAAAAAGTACATGTATCTAACATTGAAATGTAGCATACTAATCACATTACAATACAATTAGTATCATTGTACTATTTAAGACAAGATCAGTATAAGACTAATACCATAGGCCACAATTTTTACCTAGACATCTACTTTTTTTCTCCTAATAAAAAATATATTTGTGGTAATTTACAAGGAGTAAAGTATTTACTTTGTGTTCATTATGTAGTAATTATTCATTAAAAGCAACGTTTAAAGGAAATAAATGGAGATGTAATACTAAATTATTCAAATATTTGATTTAAAAATAAATAAATTAAATTCTCTCTCAAATCTCAAAAATTTGTTGTTATATTAATTTCTATTACGTACTTGTCTTGAATGATCTTTCTTTGTTCGTGAAGTGGTAATAAATTATTTTTCATGTGGCTTAGAAAACGGTAATACATTTTAAAGTATACTTAGAAAATTTTTAGATTTACAATCATTCAATCATGAATTACTTTTGATTTAATCCACATGGTACTAGTATATATAATTCTTTTTAATGTAAACGTGCCTTCGAATTATTATCAATATTATTCATCAAATTATTGTGTATATAAACGTTACATTAAGTCTTAAAAATAGTTTGAATGTACAAACAGGTACTTAAGATTATTTTGCCTGCCATTTAACAATTTAAGGATAAGAAATATAGAGTTTCCAGATGCCCGGGAATTTTTAAATCAGGAGTTGTAAAAGTTGAAGATGGATAAATCTTTAATTCATTAAAAAAAGTAAAGTAATGTTTTTACTAAAATGAAGGGTATTTCTAAGTACAATAAGCTTTCTCAATATTGAAATTAATTTTTCATATAATGTTCTTGACTGTGTTTTCTAAGATACGGTAACTATAGGTAAAGAAAACTTTGTAAATTATCCTTTTACTATAAAGTACATTCCTCAAAGTATTTATATCATTTTGATGTAATAAGTAGGAAACGTAACAAAGTTATAAGACACAATGTCACATAACATTGTCTTCTAAGTACATATACATGAAAGAATCATATAAAGACCTAATATTTAATATTGTAGTAGAAAGGAAAAGAATGTTATCCTTTACAGACTTATGAATCTGATACCACGTACTAACTACCATATTATTTACATAAACTTTAACTGTAAAATTATAGCCTACTAACTGCTTCATATTTGTATACTAATCTATGAATACAATGGTAGCTTATATTAAACTAATATAATTTATCTAATATTTGCTAGTGACTAATAATTTCACTAAAAATTATTACTGCCTATAGATTACATTTATAAAAAGGAGAAACAAAGTGAAAATCTATTGATATTTTGACAAAAGTACTTAATAAAAAGTAATAAATAATATTATTGCACATTCATGTTATTGATTGTTCACTAAAACGCAAATGCATATTGTAATTTAAGAAATTCAATGTAGACAAAATCAAAGACATGTATTAAAATCATTCTCTGCTTTATTTCTGTATTAGAAACTTTTTGTAATACCATATTATGTTTCAAACATTACTTAATTTCGCATGTAATGGTTCGTTGCAGTCAAAATGTTGCTAAATACAGAAAAATAATAATACAATGTGTATTATGTAGGCTTATGCAGACTCTAATATATTCGTTTATAAACAATAAATGAAGATAAAGCAAAATGAAAAAAATCTATCATTTGTACAACAAATTTGTTCTATAAAATGAATATTTGTGAAACATGTTTATTTCGTAAAATTCATTTAATGTTCAACAACAGAATGTTATTGTATAACTTTGTCTAATAAATATTATAAGCATTTAAATTTATTCTACCCTATCGATGTAGGCGGATTTATCCGCCCCACGCGTTTTTTTACGTCGAAAAAAATACTAAAGAAAAAATCCGGTACATATCGGTACATTATAAAAAAAATTTATTTCACATATTTTCACGAAGAACTGTGTAAAACGAGGAGTGAGTGTATATTTTTAATTAAATGATTTTATTAAATAAAATTTTAGATTATAAATAAAGTTCCTTCTGAACATGGCTTATATTCGGAAAACTTAATAAATAATACAATCCAAATGGGAGCCTTATTTTTTTAATCCGAAGAAATTTAAATTTGTGTATAAATTACGCATTTCTCTGTTAGAGTTATTCTTTGAGAATTTTCTCAAAATCGTATTTTCATATTTGCTGGTGAATACATTGTGGCCAGGGGGAGTAAACTCTTATGTATGTCCTTGGACCGCGTAGTTCCCTCGAGGAGACCTTATTTTAGATGGCACCACGTTCACAGCACATCCCGTGACTGAACCAGATTGAACGTGATTGGACGTGACTGACGTTTCAATCTTCAACGCTATTGGACGCAATTTGGCGCTAATATTTGACTATTACCATCAAATTCACTGCCAATCACACCACCCACGCCAAGTTGTTGTGATTGTTGTGAATTGCGGCAATTGCGATTTCATCAATTTAGACTACCACAGGACTCATTATAACATTTTAAACTAGCGTGTTTTAATCAGAAATTGGATTAATAAGCTTAAAAGAAATAAGTTTGCTCAGTGTCAAATAAATTTTGGAAATAATTTTTCAAAATTCAGCGACATTCGGTAACCTTATTTTCGAGCTTATTTTTTGAATTTCGTGCATAGATTATAACATTTTTTTAAGTTTGTTTTTAGGATAGTGGACAGCGACGTGCAAAGGAGTGCAGCAACAAGAAGAAAAAGTGATATAAGTGCATAAGACACATAAAGTGCAGATTTTTCATACAAACAATTAGTGGACATAATTTGAACATAAGAACAAAATGGGGAGAGCGTGTTGTGTGCCACGGTGTTCCTCGGGTAAGACCATCCCAGCATATGTTTTTCCCAAAGGCGTCAAACAATCAGAGTCTTGGGCTATTAAAATTCAGTGTCCTGTTATACTTCAACTGACAAGCAATGAAAGGTACAAGTACAGAGTGTGTTACAAACACTTAGAAGAAATCTCCTTTCTGTGTACTGCCCAGCGAAAAAGATTGAAAAATGATGCAATTACAACTTTGCATTTGCCAGTGCAAAGTGAGAAGACGGAAAATGCATCCGAAGATATAGAAGCAGAAAAATATCTAGCCTCTGTTATACCACTGGGAAATGCAACCGTTATTCATACAAGAAGAGAGAAGATTTGAAGGTACGACTGGAACGAGCAACAGCATTATCAGAATCCAATCTGATACATCGATTTGAAAATCTATCTACCACCCAGAGGATGTTCAAGATGCAGTTACGTACATCCAGATCCATGCCACAGGTAACTAAAATTGTAGTTGTACAATGTTTTCATTGTATTATTTTATTGTAATTTATTTATAAGTTTATGAAATATGTTTTCAGAGAAGGCGCTACACGACGGGTGAGGAAATATTGTCCTTGGCACTTCTGAAGCAGTCAACAAAGTCGTACAAGCTGCTGAGGAGACTGTGCAATTTACCCAGTGAAACTACACCGAAGAAGATGATGCGGAAAATTCCAGTCGTGACTGGAGTATCACAAGTTGTGATGGAGCATCTCCACCGTCAAGCGGATACCATGAGTGCTCAAGAAAAATTATGCATATTAATGTGGGACAAGATGTCATTGAAGCTTCATGTGGACTACGACGTTAATAATTATAATTATAAGAAAGAATTATATTATAGAATATAGAAAAATTATATTAAGAAGTATGTTAGAAATTTATATATGTAGTATAATCTTTTATTGTACTTTTTATTGCATACTATTATGTATTATTATGTATTTATATTACGTTTCAATAAAAAATTATTAAAATGAACTATTTGTACCTAATATATTTTATCCCCTTCAACTGAAAAGTTTAAAGTAAGCGGTATAGTAGGGAATAGTAGGTGTATATGTGTGTGTGTGTAGAATCGTATAGCTATATATATAGGTTTTAGTTCAGGGCTGGGGGACATAAATTAGATGGCGCTAGGGCTAAGGTCCACACTTTATACATGGGAGATTTCCCTCCCTGATTGTGGCACATACACTGAAATATCAGTGGGCACATACCATAGGCCATAGACAGTCTATGGCCAGAGAGTAAATGAGAGTGCTCACGTCCGGGCTTTGGCCGTACGACTATTGGCTGCACATCAACCACCGACGAGATACGTACCAGTAAAGTCCGACAGAGGTCCCAGTTAGAAAGTGGAACGTACATAGGACGTCCCGTTCGGACATATCTGGGACATACCTGGGACGTATGGCTGGACATATTCAGGACGTTAGGACATTTACAGGATGTTTATAGAACATTAAAATATAATTTTAATTTTAATAGAATAAAAATTGCATTTATTATAAACATATACATTAGGTACATAGTACAATATAATACAATCGCGCATACAACACTAATACATACAATAATTCATAATATTTATTCATATAATTATAAAATATAAATTATTAATTTTATTATTAAAAATTTTGGCTGCATCTGAAAATTAGAATTTTTTAGTGAGAAGCATTGTCCAATAAACGGGAAGATTTTAGCATGAATATATTAGGTTGAAGGGAAAACTATGTCGTATTTTAAATAAGCAGGTAATTTTGCTTGTAAATCAAAAACACATGTTAACTAGCAAATCATTGGAAAACAGAAATTGACACGTTTTCTGAAAAATGGTAATATATTGTTGCAAATGATGGAAATTATATGATTGAATAATATTAAACATGTATTTTCATAAATTGATACAAATGTTTTCTTTAAGACTAAATCTACAGAGCCTCAAAAGTAACTGGTACATATTCGCTTATAAAAATGACAAGATTGATTTTATTTCGACTTCCTGCGGCTCCTATTGTAATACGTGCACTGCTAAAAATAACTATACAGTCGTTTCTTACGAAATCAGTTTTATTACTTTTCTAATTGTAAAATAAAAGACCTGGAACCAGTCATTTTAATCGGTGTTGGTAGGTTTAGCGTTAAAATACAATAGAATTTTCCCTCCAACCTAATTATAATTTTGTATTTTCCCTTCGCCAGTAATATTTCAATGATTGAAAGTAAATATAAAACAAAATCTTACCTGAAATGGCAGCGACAAGTTTCACCAACGTGATAGCGAGTCATTGGAAAACAGGAATAGACAGGTTATCTGAAAAATGGCAACATATTATCACAAATAATGAAAATTGCATCATTGAATAATATTAAACATGTATTTTCATAATTTGATACAAATGTTTTCCTTAACGCTAAACCTACAGAGCCTCGAAAGTAACTCGTACATGTTCGCTTATAAAAATGTCAAGATTGATTTTATTTAGACTTTGTGCGGCTCCTATTGTAATACGTGCACTACTAAAAAGAACTATACTGTCATTTTTTATGAAAACAGTTTTATTACTTTTCTAATTATGAAATAAAAAACCTGGAACCAGTCATTTTAACCGGTGTTGGTAGGTTTAGTGTTAAAATACCTTAGAATTTTCCCTCCAACCTAATTATAATTTTGTATTTTCCTTTCTCCAGTAATGTTTCAATGACTGAAAATAAATATAAAATGAAATCTTACCTGAAATGGCAGTAACAAGTTTCACCAACGCAATATCGAGTCATGGGAAAACAGGAATTGACAGGATATCTGAAAATGGCAACATATTATTACATTGTTACAAATAATGGAAATGATATCATTGAATAATAATAAATTGATTCCGCCAAAGGCAGGTTCGGAGGCAGGCTGCCGGCAGAACAAGTCACGTCTGCACCTACAGGCGCAGAGCCAGAAATTGAGCTAATCCTGCCTTGAGCTGGTCGAAGCGTAGCTTCGCCCGTATTCTGCTCAATATCTGCCTTCGGCGGGATCTGCTTCAATCTGCCTGTGGCAGGCGTGGTTGTCAGGGTTGTCATTAAAATTTTTTGTTAACTGATGATCTTCTGAATATTTTTCCGTCCTTTTGAAAATTGTATTTTGTAGCAGAAGGTTCAAAGAAACCAACAACAGTTTATATGAATCAATTTCAAGATAAAAATAGCGTTAAATAGTTCATTCAATTTTCAACAACAATTATTATTTTGTTTACTATCAATAAATGACAGTTTATTTATATAAATCAAAAAAGCATTTATTCAGCTTTAAAATGATTATAGAAACAGGAAGCATTATATTTAAACACAGATGACATATTCAGGTTGAATTAATCTTGCATTGACTGACTCGACTCTTTTCGTTTGCTTTTCCAGAATTATGACTGTAACGTGGAAAAGAGCAGAAATACGCGCTGAGCAGTAACAGTAAATTGGCAACCATGCGACGAATATTCTCGGATGTGATTTGGCAACTACGCCTTCGATATCTGAAATTCGAAATAATTCCCAAACTCGCAAGTCGTAGAGGGCATACCAAAACCTCTGATTTTTTTGAACAGTCGGTATTTCAGAACATGAGACACCAAGTCCCATAAGATGATAGGTCTATTCTATATCTAGTCGGTGGTTACAGTAGGTCGAAGCCGTATATTTCATATAGAATGCATGAAGGACACGATAGCTTAGAATAAGTAGGGAAGCAGCGGGGGGTTTTCCGCAGAGATTCTTGACAAAATCCAGAGGAGCGTGACTAATCTAGGAATTTGGGTAAAGTCACGTACCTCTCAAGGAGGCCTCTCCAATTTCCCAAACAGACAATCGGAATCTGGAAACTAGTCGAGATAAGAAATCGTAAATATCCAGTCAAGGACCTCTTGGGAGTCCCTCGGACCTCTCTCTCTCTCTCGGTTCCACGACTCTTGTTTCGGCGGGCCTTCGCCCCCGCGTTTACCCTACTCTCGTACGCGCGCCACCGAGAAACCCCCACCACCAATCACCATCGGGCTGCAATGGAGGACCAACCATCGACGAACCAGCATCCAGCAAAAGGATCCGGACTTTCTACTGGCTGAGTTAAAGGAACCCGAAAACAGATATAAACCTTGGGACGAGTCGACAAGAAACAGACACATTTTCATTCTGAACAAACGACCAGCAATCTCTTGAATAAAGTACATTTTTATTTTCGTATACTTTACAAAGTTTCTTTTTAACCTTCCACGAGCAGAGTGCTTCAGCGCTCCACGGGCAACCGAATCTACGGATTTCCCCTACGCAACCTATCCTGCTACGCAACACTGGTAACGAGGCAGTTTTATCTCGCCGCGTCTATAGGTATATATGTGGTCTAAGGTTACGACATACTTAATTTTGTTATTATATATTTTGTTTAAAGTTATTTTAGTACCCTTCCCTTCCTTATTCCTAAAATAAAGAAAAAGAGTAAATTATATTATATTGTGCATACATACATAAATATTATATATTAATATATTGTATATTGTGTACGTATGTGTACATTAAATTTTAATATATATGTATATATATATATATATATATATACACACTTTACATTCATTTTTTAAACTCAAATCATAATACATTTTGCGAAATTAGCAGGGCGACCAAGGTACCCGATTTTCGTACATGACTGAGGATAGAATCGTCGCGCATGCGCGTGAAAAGCGCCCCATATCTCATCTATGCTCCCATACGCATGCTACTGAGGTACCTCCACCACCAATCACCATCGTCCTGCAGTCGGAGGATGAGCCACGCGACGAATCAATGTCTGGCTAGAGATCCGAATTTTCCTATTGGCTAAGGGAAAGAAGCTCCCGTGTCATACGATGCTATAGGGGAAAGGAACAACTTTATAGTACTTATAACTTATATGATGAGTACTCATATATATATGTAAAAACAATTATTATAATCTAAGTCTTTATTCTTTTACATCTAAAATATGTAGATATTCGTCATTATTTATTAGATTATAATAAATCAATAAATACACCATAAAATTCTATTTTGAATCTATATAACTTCTTTTTACCGCAACAGTTTTATTATATATATACATATATGTATATAATGTAAGTATTACATATATACCATATACACTATATATATAAAGTTTATGTTTCTTAGCATTATCTATTATGTATAATTATACTGCAAGGTGTAGGTCAGCATATATATATACTTTCTGAATTACTTAAAAAGTTGTTAAACTATAAATAACATACGCAATAATACGGTAAAACTTTTAACCAAGAAATTATAGTGTTATTGTGATTCGAAATACGTTTATAGAGATGTTTTTTATGACATTTTTTAATAGTAGTATTGAAATTTTTTTGTTTAACACTTTGTAACAATTATCACGGACTATATGGTATCAATGATATAAATATATAGTCTTACATACTTGAAGTTTTATTCCTAAATTATAATGGAAAAAGTCTAGCTAAAAGCGTGATTGGTGAATACATGTTATGTATATCTACAGAATTATCGTCATTATAATCGGGCAGATACCCATCTCTCTTTACCTTTCTATGGTTTAACAAAGTTGTCCAATAAAAAAGCCTTACATTCGCGAGTGACTTTTTGTTTCAATCACTGTAAAAATTGTATCACATTATTACAGATTGAAGTTTAACAAATGGGTGTGAGTCAGTACATGGGACTGCTACAAAATCAGTGACAGGTGGTTTGACGTTTATTCGCCGCCATCGTTATTAACGACAGGGACCTGCCATATTGCGCGTGATATAAAGAACTGTAATACATTTACGTTATTACGATTGTTGTTTGTACATTTGGTACAAGTGCCTATTGTTTATATAGCAGCCACAGTGTTTAGACACCCCCATAACTTAATTATAAGAAAATATTTCATAATAGTCAGCTGTAAAACGGTAAGTGGAAGCTGCATTGTTGACATCAGAAACTTTTTTTTATTGAACAGTTGTCAGTAGAAAATTGAGTTGCGAACGACTATATTTATAAGTTTAATATCTAATGTTATCGTATCAATTTTTATCGTGGTTTCTGCTATTTGTAATATCACTTGATGACAGTGTAACAAAGATCTCATAAATTGTTGCAATTTTCTTATTAGTATCTTTTTCAGGAATATCAATTTTCCGCAAATGTACAAATTCCAATGCATTGTTTCCGTGCTTTATACTTTGATGCTCCGCATATCCTTCTATAAACTATAATAATTCGCAAAAATAATTACAGCAATTTTAGTGAAATTGTATGTGGGTTAATTCGCAATGAATCCACTTATTGAAATTGTAAAATTTTTCTAAAATTTTCAATACAAAATCTTGATAAGAGTTTGTTACTCAATGTATACTTTATTCTGTATAATATTGTACCAGGCAATGAAATCAATTATATATTACAGCACTATAAATTGTACTATAATAAATTCAGTTGCTGCAATAGTTTTGTAAAAACATACTAATATATATTTCTACAATTGTTAAAGTGATAATTAGCTCTCAATATGTGTAAATGAATACTATATCATACGTTTTAGATAAAACTTTAAATATTCCTACGCATAAGATAATGAAATAATAGTTCAGCATTACTGTAAACTATAAAATATTATAGTTTATTTTGTTTACAGGTACAAAATGTCAACTGGTCCATACAATTACTCTTATATCTTTAAGTACATCATCATAGGAGATATGGGAGTAGGAAAATCTTGTTTATTGCATCAATTTACTGAAAAAAAATGTAAGTTTACATTAGATGAACCAGATACATATTCATTTGATAACTATATTTTACTTTGTCAATTACACAAAAGATGTAGAATATGTTGAAGCATGTGATAATAGTTTAAAGAATAAGTTAAGCATATATTCTATTTCACTTTGTATCTAAGTTACAGATAGTTATACTAGGTTACAGACAGATATAAATTACAGAAATAATATCTGTTAGACTTTTAAATGTATGAAGAATTTAAAAGATATATTTAACCACTTATTTTACTTAAAGTTATTGTTTCTAACAGTTGCTTTGAAAACAGAGCTTCACTTTTGCATTCTGTTACGTCAGTTCATAAGAAAATTATTATTAATCCTGTAACCAAATACCTTAATATTGGAATGTTCTATTATCTGAATGTTCTGTTATCTGAACACGCAGTACCTCCTAGTAACAGATGTTTCTACCAACCAAATTCTGATCATAACAGTTTAGTGTGAAATACAACAGATTTATGTACATTAAGAAATGTATCTGTTTTGTAGCTAAAAAGATGCGAGACTCATAAATATTTCAATTATCAATTATTTTTCATAATTTTTACCAAATCATTTTATTTGGACAAATAAATCCTTATTAGTTCAAATTTCGGCAAATTGTATTATATTTATATAATTATATTTTACTATAATTTCATATCTAATTTACCTCCGAAGTTATGCTTATACATTTTCATTTGTTTTATACAATGTGATAAAAAATAATCTTCTCAACCAAATTACGTTTGTATTTGTTCTTATTCACTTAATCTTATTAATAATATGTATGTTATTAAAGACAGTTTCTTCTTTAAAAAATCACTAAAAATTTATTACTTTATTCATCTATTATTAATATTAGATTATTATATATAAATATCGTATTTTAGTTATGGCAGACTGCCCACACACTATCGGCGTTGAGTTTGGGACAAGAATTATCGAAGTAGCAGGGCAGAAAATAAAATTACAAATATGGGACACTGCTGGACAAGAACGTTTCCGGGCAGTTACAAGGTATCATGTACTTTCGCTCTTCAAATTTTGTAATTTCGAATTTAGAAATAAAACAAAACTACACATTAGCCTTGTTTTATAGATCTTATTATCGAGGTGCGGCTGGAGCGTTAATGGTCTATGACATTACTCGTCGATCAACTTACAATCATCTTAGCAGCTGGCTTACAGATACAAGGAATTTAACAAATCCAAGCACTGTATGCAAAATATGATATTTTACATAATGGTATTTATGTCTGTAAAGTGTAGCTACAATTGATGCACAAGCGTTGAATGACATATTTCTTATATTCTGTAAATAAGACATTTTCACAAGATGGAGAACAAAGAATTTTACATTCTATACTTACAGGTAATATTTTTGATTGGTAACAAAAGTGACTTGGAAGCTCAGAGAGACGTTACCTATGAAGAAGCAAA
Organism: Lasioglossum figueresi; assembly: GCA_028455805.1. NCBI lineage: Eukaryota > Metazoa > Arthropoda > Insecta > Hymenoptera > Halictidae > Lasioglossum > Lasioglossum figueresi. The sequence goes on from CM052200.1 coordinate 971,711, forward strand.
GCAGTTTGCAGATGAAAATGGTCTCATGTTTGTAGAGGCTAGTGCAAAAACGTAAGTTTTTCATTGATAATTATAATTCATAGATTATGCTTAACTAAACAATTACAAAGGTTTTTGTTAATTCTTATTAATTGTAACATATATATATATATATGCACTTCATAGATGTTCTTTTGATTAATTTATTGTTTACTATATTCTTTATCAGAGGGCATAATGTTGAAGAAGCCTTTTTGGAAACAGCAAAGAAAATATTCCAAAGTATACAAGATGGACGGTGGGTATAATATTGATGCTATTTTTATTTGTTTTGTGAATAATTTCGATATATCAATTTGTTTCTTTCAGCTTGGACTTGAATGCAGCAGAATCAGGTGTTCAACATAATCCAAGTCAACCAGGCCGTACTAATCTTCAAGGTGTATCTAATGAACAACAAGGTGGAAAGGATTCTTGCTCCTGTTAGGTCTTTATTTGTTTGTATATAGATATTTGAAATTATTGGTACTATTAATGCATATATGATTTATACTAAGTATAGCAAGCAAATAGTCTTTGATCTTTATTCCTTAACCTTTAATAAGTCAAATCTACTTAATAAACACCAGTTCTTTTATAGTTAGAATTAATTTACAAAAATATATGATATGAATACATGACTCAGTATAAACGTATACGTATAAATTGTATTGAAAACTGATTCTGTATTTTTCTTCAATGTTACAGCTTTTGTATGACTGTTGTGATTTGCTTACATTTCCTATAGATCTTATTATTTGTTGCATAAAAAAAATTAAATATTAGACAATATGTTGCACATGCGGACATTATGATACACATGTACAAGGTGCATTGTACGAAATATTTACTTAATCACATGAAAATATGATAAACATGAATGTGACACAGTTGAATAAGATTAATATTTACCATTGTAAAGTACGTTTATGTAACAAGATTGAGTATATCTGAAGGTGTTTGTTATCTAATTTACAGTTTGGAAGCTGTACTATAAGCTTAGATACAAAAGATTGTTGGTAACACATCTACACATCTAAATAGCATCAAAAAGTTGTCATAAAATGATATAGTAGTATAACAAAAATTAGTGTCACCTGTATTATTTCATAATTATAATCCTGCTTTTATATCATATAAACCTTTCATAAAGAACTTATAGACTTCATTCTCTCAGCTCGCTAAATCTTTCGTTTCTAAATAAAATTTTTAATTTTGCAATACTTCAAAGTTCGTGAAAGAGAGAAGTTTTAATATAGTGTTCCCTCGACAGCAGCTTTGTCCTACGGACATATGTTATCAATTCGTTACTCTTACTTTTCTTTATTTTATATTTTACTAAAAACAAAAAACACAGAAACTTTTTGAACAATATGGTAATTGTTCATACTGGGCATGAATTACGTTCCTTTAGACAAGTTTAAGAACAAATGTAGGTGGACAGTAAGAGTTATTATCATGTAAGAATGGAAGAATATATACTATACTATATTAAATACATATAGTAAATACTTTCATTGTGTGCCACATCAATAGGCTTGCACCCCGATTTTATAAATATTGTGTACAAACGAATTTCTCGTTTGGGACCAGGGTTACTCTATGAGCAGTAAATTAATGGTTTTGACTTAAATAATACTAGGTTGTCAATAATTATAAAGACCAAGCTCCCGTCGAGAGGACACTGTTTGTTGTTATTGTTACCACTATTCCAAGACTTGAGTATTAATTAATGTTGATAATAAGACATGTTTTATAATATGATGCTATATTATATTAACTCATTTGGATTTTATGTTCTCTTTTATAAAAATTAATTTATTATTCATTATTTCTTCTTAACTATGAAAAATATTAATAGATAGATTTAGCATAATTATGTAGACTGTGCATGTTCATGAAAACTCTTGTTTTGAAGGACTAATCAGTAGAAACAGGAAATAGGAAAATGAAACTTATTATCTCAATAAATATGTCCTTGCTATGTATAGCAAAACATTAAATTTAAAGCAGTATATTAAATTTATGTTGAACTTTGTTGCAATTTCTATTTTACTGGATTTTTATCAATACTAATAGTAATTGTAAATGCATAAAAATCCACAATCTATAGATTATAATTGTAATTTCTTTTCTACATTATCATTTTCCAAATAAAGTAAAAGAATATGTATAATTTTATGTGTACCTATCTAGTATTATTTATTTAAAAGTTTAAAAAAGTTTAAAAATGAATACAGTCACATTCCATTTAATATATTGTAAAAATATTTGTCTGTCATGAAGAGATGAGTAAACTATAGTTAAAATAAATTTGACCATGCCTTATTATACACATAATACGATATATAATATTTTACAGTAAATATTATGTTTAGTGGTCCCAGCTCCAATATCCTGGACCTTGACAGATGTCGTCAAGGTCACTCTCCTGAGTAATACATACAAAAATTTGTGCAAAGTGCGGAAGAATGCAAGCGTAATGTTTATATATCTAGAATCTACATTGTAGATCATACCTTTGCGACACTGGATATACAGATATCAATTTATTGCATATTTTCTTATAATGCAGCCACCGTGACAAAAATTTTCATTAAGCGAATTAGAAATGAATGATAGTGATGTGGTCGATTGGACCAACTTCTGTGGAGAGATAAATAATACATTGTTTCTGTTACTTTATAGAAAAAGCATGTCATCGATCCCTGTAGTATTATTTATATATAGAACTTTACTTCTAATACAGAAAAAATGTTAAACACCAACATACTTCATATCCTATATCACAAATTGAATACATATATGTATAGGTAAGTATATTTATTGGTAATCATGTTTTCTTTCATTTCCTTTTATACATGTATATATATATATATATATACATATAATTATCACAGGTTTTCTATAATGTTCTAGTAATATAATTAAATGCATATAAATAGAGCGACTGCGAATATGTTCTATATATATGTATATTTGTTATACTCTTTCTCTGTTTTATAACATTTTTACGAATACATGTTTATCCTTTCATTTTTATATATATACATATATTATTTGCAATGTATATATATGCACTTTCTGGAAGTTTGATATATGATTACATTTTTGTCTTGAATAAAACAGAATTATTTTTATTATACATTACAAAAGAAACCTATGTATATTATCACAATTTGCTGTACGTAAGTTATAGTTCAATTTTCCCGCCTTGATTTGACATGAATGTCATTTGTAAATGTTATGTAGTGCTCCTATACACCGTGCTCCTATATAATGTTCTTTAGTAGTTGAAGTCATATCTATATTATCTATAGATATATACGCACTGCGTACTACAGTGTGAATGACGTAAATAAATTACAACACAACTTATATTCTACTCTACAGTTATGAATTTTTATCGCATCTCTGAATTTGTCACAATATATATGATGCTGCATATGGTAAAAGGGTGAGTAATTTATTTGAATACGAAAAAAATGCATTTTTTTACATTTTTATCATTTTATGTTATAAAATGGTAAAAGCATTAAGTAATTCCAACTTTTATTCTGCAATAGCAATAATTTAATTACATTAAATATAAAAGTATAATTGTTTCTTATTATATATATATATATATATATTTTATCTTAATCTAAATCTTATATATATATATATTGTATTTATAATGTATACAAATCGATTTATATCCCAATCTAATTTTCTGTATTATATGTAATATTTCATTAGATCTCGGGAAATACTTATTGATTTTACAACTATAGACAATGTAAATGATTGGTCGGAAATATCTGATACTGTTAGAACAGTGGGAATGTCAAAAGCTGTTTTGACATTGCAAACTACTCAAGTTTTTCAGCGTGCAATTTTTTTTACTCTTTTGAATCCACAAATAAATGGAGCTGGCTTTGCAGGAGTACGAAAGAGAACGAATTTAAATTTATTAAACTTTAATAATATTGAAATAACTTGTAGAGGACAAGGGAGTAATGAAAATTACAAAGTTGTTCTTCGACATGAAGGTCTTCATACAAATGAAGATATAACATATGAACAGACTTTCTTGGTAAACCAAAATTATACTATTTTTATATGACATACAATTATGCATTTTCAATTTTAAAAATATCTTTCAATAGTATTTATAATTTGTGACCAATGTGAATATTTTATTGATATAGGCGCCAATGTCAAGTACTACATTTTCAACTGTTAAATTACCTTTGGAAAATTTTAAAGCATACTATCGTGGACGAGAAGTACCAGATGCAAAGCCATTAGACACTGGGAATATTACAATGCTTGGTTTGCAAGTTTATGGTGGAGTATATTCAAAAATTAAACAAAGAGGTGTATCAGCATTAGAAATAGAAAATATTTCTGTATCGTAACATTCATATTATTTTACATGTAATTTACTAAGAATAAGTAATATACATAAAATACTTTCTCAATATTCTAATGTTTTAAAGATTTGATAAGTGTATCAAAGCAACAAATTTTATTGATGTTTAATTTTTATAAAAGTAGCTAATTTATTAAATATTACATTGATATACATAGTTAAAATGAAAAGATATTAAATTTTGTTCTTATTCTAACTTACAAATGTTAGCAAGCATATTGTAAATGTGTAAAAGTGTAGTTTGCAGTTAATAATAATGACTTGATTAAAAATAATGTAACATTTGCTTTGCAAAAGAGAATAATGAACAATTTAATGTGCTTTCAAATTACCAATCATTTAAGTAGTTTTCTTCAAGACTGCTATACAGCTTAAGATCATGGTTCAATCTGTAAATAAAATATGTACAAATATAGATGTAGTTGCAGATTGTACTAAATATGTTTTTAATAATATCTGTGAACATATGTAAATATTACGTTTCTTTACTTACGCTTTAAAGGCATCACCTATTTCTTGCACTTTGGATGGATGGCAAACAATTGTTGTGTTACACTCGTTTGGATCAAATAATGGTGTCAAATATTTAGATGCTATACGGCCCATATCTTCAATTTTTACTGAAGATATGCGTTGCACCATTTTCTGTGTATAATTATGTGGCACGTTTTTGAAATAAGATAACAACGAATGTTGTACTAAATCGCCCACACTTTGCTCTTTTTCAATAATTTCAAAAATTAAAGAAGATTTCGCTGATTCGAAAAGTAACTGTTCCCATTTATTTTCAGTAATATGCATATTCTGTTAAGAAAACCAATTGCAAAGTTAACGGTTGTAATAAATATTATAATTTTAATTATTTAAATATTAGAATCTATACTTACTACAATTGATTTAGCTTCTTTGTAAGCCGCAACAATATTCGTTGATCTATAGAATGACAAATATAATAATCCTTCATTTGCATTAGCATGGATATTATATCCATATGAAAGACCTTGGCCTCTTATAAGTTTCCACATAGGACCCTATAGAAAATACAGTTTAACATACTCCAAATACATAATTTTCTTTTTACTCACCTCCAATTGTGTCAAATATTGCAAACAAACACGCAATGGTGCTAAATCTATATGTTGATAATTATTTATACATTGACAGCTTTGCGATAAAAATGAGGATTCTATACAACCTAATCCTGTAACGCATCCCTTAATTGGAATTTCATTTGAAGGGTTTATGAGCATCGAATCCGGAATAATTTCAAGTCTATATAATTAAATTATGTAATTAGAATTTATGCGTCTACATTTTGAAAAAATAAAATCTCAAAAATTATTTACTTAGTTTTTTCTGTTGTGAGCTCAGAAAAATGAGTGGTCCATGGAAGATACACAGATGGAATTGTAGCAGTCAACTTATCCACGTTAGTGGCTATGTACATCGTTATATTTTTAGGTGTTGTTAAAGCCTTCTTAACGATTTCAATTTCCGATATAACAGAATTTTGTTCTTCTACGTCATTTAAACGGTTTAAAACATTAGTAAGAAACTTCTGTTGCCGTAGCATACTATTTGTAAATTGATTGCTGTCTAAAAGTAAAAATGATATTAACTTTATGCAAGAATGCGTAATTTCATAAAAAATATTTTCTTACCTTTGTTATACAATAATCCTCTCATTAGATCACCTACAACTTTACTTCCCTTTCTTTTAACTTGAGCTACATCGTTTACCATTTTTGTAGCTATTATCTTCAATCTGTTGGATGTTAGTTCAGTATCATATAATAATTCTTTAATCCATCTCACACCATCCACATACTTTTTTATCTCCAGCTAAATCATGGAAACAACCATTTAATACATCAATGGTGATGATATTAAAATTATGTATAAAAATTTATGAATTACATGTAACATCAAAATAGCGCTATGACTGTATGATCCACAAGAAAATCTAGAAGTGTTCTCAACCCCAATCCTTGTATCAGTGGTTACTGTATCTGCTTCTAATTCAGCAACTATTTCCTCGTGTGGAATGAGTTGTCCATTTCGCTTTACTGGAGATTCCATAATAACTTCAAGTAATAAAGGAATGTAAGGTCTGTATTTTCTTTCAATAGAGGAAGTATTCATGATAACAAACATCTGGAAACAATTATATGGTCGCATACAAGTATGATAATGTAGTTGATTATAAATGTAAATACATACGTATATGAAATTAGTGTTAACATGATCCAAGTACGTATAAAATGGTAGATTTCCTAAAACGAACCCAGAATTTTGTTCAATAGATTCTGTTGTAAAACGTTTGATATGATGAAAATTAATAAGATCAGTACTCGGTATAGGTACTGAACTTAGCATTTCATTAGGCATAGGTATCTAAAATAGATAAAAGTGAAACATCAAAAACAAGAGAAATAGATGTTTATCTCTTTAGACTTTAAAATAATACATACATTATTTTGCGCAATAGCGTTTTCCAGTTCTTTTTCTTTCAGTTGTAGACCATTGTCACCTAAATCTTTAATTTGTTTAGCTACGCGTTCCTTCTCTTTCTCAGTCAGTTCATGTTGTTTTTCTAAGCTAGGAATTCCTTTAACAACTACTAGTGGAGAATCAAGTAAAAATTTTTTCAAAAGATCCAACCAAAATGATTCTGGTTCCATTTCTAATTTCTTCAGGTCTTTAACTTGGTTTGATCTTCGATCTAACTAAAAATTTTTAGGACTACATGGTTGTAACAATGCAAATGTTGTCTTATAAAGTGATCATAATATATCATAAAATTTACTTACATCTTCTTCTGTTTTACCATAAAGTACATGTTTAACAAGCATCATTGCAATCGCATCGTGAGGTGCTGTTTCTAAGCAACTTAATCTTTCAAGAATAGATTTATGAACAACAGTTCTCATCCGTTTCATATCGATACCATTTTTATACACATCATTCAATGTTTTTACCAATTGATCTTTTACGAGTGTAATTTTCGACTTTGGCACATTTTCAAATTCAAGACGCAGAAGAGATACTGCATACTCGCAAGAAAAATAAGTGACATTACTAGCATATGGATCAGCAATTTCAAGAAATTCTTTTTGTAGCGGACTAACTGAAGTGTCTGTGAGATATTTCAATAATAGATCGCAAGCAATAAAAGTGTATATTTCATTAACAGGTGATCCTCGCCATGCAACATTTATTATTCCATTATCTTCGTCGTCGCAAGGATAAAATACATCTATCTCCTTGCTCTCTACAAAAACTGGAACTGGGCTTTGCCAAGGTTTATTATATAAACCTCTGTTCCCCTGAAATATAATTCATGTCATATAATTTTCTGTAAACATTACTCAATTAAGATATAAACAATTTCATTTACATACTTTTGACAAAATTTTTTGTTCTATAGGTTGCAAAGCATTGAATATATCAGCATGTTTTATTTGGCCAACTATTATCAGAGTTAAATTTTCAGGCCTATAAAAGTCTTTATGGTATTGCTTTACTTTTTCATTATTAGTACTTTCTCTGAGATTCTTCAATGTCCCTATGAAAATACAATAGTTTCTTTTAGAGAACATAATCTAATCAAACTCAAACCAAAAATGTAAGAGAATTGGAAAGGATGCAATAAATAGGGTAATAATAGAGTAGGGCAGAGTAGGAATGAGTGAGAGAGAGAAAGAGAAGAAATGAATGGATGAAATGTGTGGATAAGATAATTTTGTAAATATAGAATATCCAATAGATATCCAATTCTTAGCTGTAACGCTAAATAAAGCAATACTACTACAATAGTTACTTTTATATAGAAGTTATTTCCATGTGATAATGTATTATGTACAAACAAAATATTTAAATAAATAGATATCTTACCTCCAGTAAGGGACTTATAACCGCAATGACCAGGGAAAATTGCACGAACTAGTTCCGTATATAATAAATATTCACCTGCATTTTCTTTGCCTTGCATTTCACAATATACTACACCTGCATCATCACCTTTACCATTTATATGATGTACTTCCGTAACATAAGCTGAGTCCTATTCAAGTATTAAAAAAATATTAATAAAATAACTTGCATCGATGAACATAGTATAAATATTTGTATTATAATATCAATTATTAAATTATCTTACTGTAAGTGTTGGATAAAGTATATGTTCAAGATATATAGGCATTAAGGATAAGAATCCTTCGCTCCCAGCAGTTGTCATAGTATAATACGTGAAATCAACAAACGTCGCTGCATTGGTACCAGATGCCAAACATCTATTGGCCCATAAATCTAAAACACCTTTGTAAGGATAATCTTCGCTACCCAAAAAAATAAGATGTTCCAACGTGTGAGGTAATCCGTCATCGTTATGTGCTTCAGTGGCTAAAAATGTCAAACATATTAAACAGATTTACTATTGCAATATAAATGTATAAATATTAAGCAAGAGCATATTGCAATTATATTTTCAAAAACTATGATGAATATAACAAAAAGAATTACCAGAGCCAAAGTAGCCAAACACGACAGGTCCATCAACTTCTGCTATAGCAATCGTAATTCCAGAATTTATAGATTTATAAACATATACCGGTATCGTATCATTAGTTTTTACAGAACATACAAGTTGAAATCCGCCCATATTTTCTCTAGGTGAACTATCAACAGGCGCCATGTTAAATTATACTTTTACCGATATTCGAAGCTTTCCAGCTGCGTACGTATGACAATAAATTGTTCAAATTTTCAAGAGGGCGTTGCAATGTTGCAAACAGTACGTGGTATTAGGTATCAATACCAATAGTTAGAAGTTAGAACTTAGAACATTTGTCTTATCACCCAACTAACGACCAACTTTAGACCAATATGTGTAGTACAGAGATGGGCATTATCTAAATAAAAAATTATTTAAATAAGTGTTAGATAAAATATATGGTATCTCTTGTTTTTTATTCGAAGTCGAATCTAACGCGAGAATTTATCTGTAACTTTTATCCCTGACGAGCTTAGTTTGGTTTTCTCGTTATCTTCGACTCTTATTCGACCAGCGCCGCCAATGCCACCATGTATCTTACGGTTGTATTCACGGTGCACTGTAGTTGTATTTGTCGTTGCTTGCTCGCATAAATAGTTTTCGTCAGATTTGTTTGGACGAAGTTCATTCGTAACCTTGTGGGTTATTCAGGTTATTCGAGTCCAGATGTCCAGAAGAGGACACGGTGGGTTTCCAGATCCGAACGAAGTTTGGTTACCCTGGTTTTGTATCTAGCATTTATACGCGTACAATGTTCTATGTGTAACGTATCTACAGTCAGTCCCATAAGTATTCGTACGCCCTTTAAAACAGAATAACTTTTTTATAATTGTACCAAACGATCGGATTGTTTGTAAGCAATTAGAAGCATTGGTTTACTAAATGATGTGCAAAAAAGATTTTCCAAAAATTACAATTGATCAGGTTACATGCAAAAATAAAAAAAGCATTTTTTAAAACTTATTTATTTGAGCCCTTAATGAAAATTTTAAATATATGTTTTGTAGATCTATGTTAGTTATACAAATGCTGAAAATTTCATCATTCTGTGGATTTTAAGCAAAAACTGATCAAAAGTCGTGAAAAACCACGATTTTCACCATTTTTAACCGCTTGCAGCTCGTGTGTATGTCAATCGATTTCAACAAAATTTTCAGCATGTGTGTAACTACTATAGATCTACAAAACATATATTTTAAATTTTCATTAGGGGCCCAAATAGAAAAGTTTTAAAAAATGTCTTTTATTTTTACATGCAACCTTGTAAATTGTAATTTTTGGAAAATCTATTTTCCACATCATTTAGTAAACCAATGCTTCTATTAATTGCTTACAAAACATCAGGTCATTTGGTACAATTATAAAAAAGTTATTCTGTTTTAAAGGGCGTACGAATACTTACATGGCACTGACTGTATACTGTATATTATGATGAAAAGACAGTGCACGTTCAGTGTCGTTCTTGTCGTAAATATACGTTTCTACAGATCTACAAAATGAAGTGTAAACTTCAGTTGAAAAAATATTTTTCTCTACATTAGTTTGGCAATTGTTTTAAGGTCTTCTTTTACAGTCGTGTTTTCAGAAATAGTGACACTTTCAAAATGGCAAGCAAACGCTCATCGGCCGTCTGAGAAGGTAATACATATCGCGGTACACCGTTCACTTGAAATAATTTCAATTTTGCCATTTTGAAAGTGTCATCACTTATGAAAACACGGCTGTAAAACGGAGACTTGGGGCAGCGTCCGCATTCTTTTTTCAAATTCTTAAATTTACATTACAATTTTTTCATGAAAAATTGTATACACAATCTACATACCACGATAAAAAAAATTTCGCAAAAATTGTTAATTTTTAACATATTTTTAAACAAATTATGTTTTTAAAAATCAGTTTACACTAAAAGATTCGCCGTTCAAAGGCGCGCAAATTGTATTTTCAAATTTTCGTCTGGGCCTAATAGTTTCGCAGATAATTCAATGAAATAGATTTTTTCATTCCAACTTTGAGGGCTATTTGGCTATTTGAGGGTTATAAAAAAAATATGTGTCAAATATTTTTTTAAGTTCTACATCATACAAGATTTTCATTAAAATCGGCGTGTTACGATTTACGATTTGGTAACCTCCCTTGTTACTGAATTTTACGGGATTCACTAATGAAACCATATTGTTTGTTATTATAACATAATGTACTATTTTAAATAAATGTTGCATATATTTTACACATCTTTTTTCCCACAAGGAAGTAATAGTTCAACAGGTTTAAACTCTGTGAAATTTCACATTGGGCCGCTGAAGAGTCGAAGCGCCCCGATTCAGGTTGGTCAATTGCAGGTCCCACAGCGATTCACGTTCCTTACCCCTGTTTCATCTCGGAACGGAACTTCTTCGTTTTTTTCATTATATGCAGAAATAGTCAACGCGAAAACTTTCGCCTAAAGCAGGTAAAGGTAAAACGAGTCCCTAAACCGAACCAAATGCTAGGGACTGCAACCTAACCTACCCGAACCATCTCTCTCTCTCGAACGCACCCTGCGAACGACGAACGCCCTCCTTCACTAATAACTTGCGACCACCACCAAAGCGGCAACTGTGATTGGTGCGCTATTTACTTAGATTCAAAAAGCAGTTTTTCACTGACGATCAACGTTCCTAGCTTCGACTGTCGAACAGTGACGACGAATTCAACACGCAGGATGAACGCTTAATCGAATGTGTCAAAACTCGCGAGTTTTTGTATAACCTGAAGCACCCCTGGTACATGAACATAAAATACAAAACAATCGCATGGAGGGAAATAGCAGAAGAATTGGGTCAACCAGGTTAGTATTCACTGTATTTTAATAACAACCTAGTTTACACTAGAGATTTCTATTTCACGTGTATGTATATACACGTGATACGTGAATCGTGTAGTAAGTATTTAAGGATCCGCGAATACAGATCTGTGAATGTGGATGCATCGACAATTGATGCGTTATTGTTTTTTGATCGAACGTGTCGAACGGATAGGTATTCGCAGATCCGTGTACACGGATCCATATTCACGGATCCTTAAATTCGTACTACATACACGGTTCACGTACCAGATGCCCAGTACAGTGTCGCCAGATGACGAAACGGACCTCATTCCCTCTTCACCTTTTCCCCTTCCACTATCCCATTCCACTGCCATGAGCACACTCCAGCGTCCCCCATTAACAATAAGACCGTAGATTGGTCGCGCGACGACGCGACCATCAGAGAGAGGGTAACTTTTTCCCCTCGATTCGTGGGAAACGAATCCACTCCCTCCCCTCATCTGGCGACAGTGGTCCAGTAAGCAAAATGCTCGATTTTGGACGGGCATATGCGTCAGCAGAAGTAGCGCTTTCTGTTAGCAGTAAGACCCGGCATCTGCCCGACAGAAACTGCCGGCAGCACGAAGGCAGCTCGGTCCTGGATTCTACCTACGTCACATTAATACTAGTGCGACCGTGCTGCCCTCTTAAACGCAGGCAGAATCTCTGACCAAGCTGCCTTCGTGTTGCCGGGCAGACCATGCCAGCAGAATGCCAGATATCTGCGTCACAATAAGTATCGGCAGAGTGCGCTGTCCAAAATCGAGCAGATTTCGAGCATCCTCTGCTTCGACCACCGTTCTGACAGCATCTCAGTATTAGTGTAATGTAAATTACGCCTCGTAAACGTAAAATTAGGACTTTTGAGGGTGATTGCGGCCTATATTGATTTTTCATTAATTCATCTTTTCCCACATTTCCATGCTGGAAGTAGGCATTATGCCTACGGAGATTATCTCCGCCAGCAGTGTCTTTGTTATTGCTCTGCACGTTTCTTTCACTATTTGAGTAACGGTTGCATGACCCATTCTAAAACTATTGCTAATAGTTTTCAGCGAATCTCCTGTTGCTAAGTATCTGAAACAATGATAAAAGGTTCATTAGACAATATTTCTGTTTATAGTTGGGGTGTGCAAAAATAGGTGGCAGGACATACGGACCAGCTATCGGAAGTTCCGTGCCAGATCTAATGACACGCGGACACACAAGTACGAAGATAAGCTCCAATTTCTGACGCCGTTCTACACGGAGTGGGAGGTGATCTCGAGCTTGGCAGACAGCATGGGAGAGAGCAGCAGGGCGACGAACGGACCGCCCACGTCGACGTCTCCCCCTAACAGTAATGACGACGCGGGAGAGCAGTCTAACGGGACAGATGACAGCGAGAAGCCGTCTCCACAAAAACGAAAAAGGTGGAATTTGCAGGAAGAAGTTGCGGAAAACTGGGAAAACCGCCTTACGGCGTGTACCGAACTGATTGACCAGGTGGTACGGAGGCGCACTCAATCCCCGTGGAATACCCCATTAGGACTTTTTTTCGAGGGCGCATTAATTAACGTATCGCGGTTGAAAAGACGAAACCAAACGAAAGTGCAGCAAAAGATCCTGGAATTAATCTCGAAGGTTCAGGATGCAGAAGACGAGGAAAATTCCTGAGATTTACACTAGATTAAGTTAGATTAAGATAGGATAAGTTATATTAAGTTGTAAATTTCTTTGTGTTAATTGAATGGAAAATGTTTATAAAAAATAATGCATTGTAAACCCACTTACTGCAGGCAAACTGCCAATCGTTCCCCCAGTGAAATTGGTCTTTTCCAGTTCGTACATTGTTTGACCAGTTGATCCTCAACTTTTGGCAGTGAAGTGGCAAAGCAGGTTCTGCTCGTACGGAAATATCCGTAGAACTTTTCCTGATTGTCCGCTAACATCTGCTTGAATAAAATGAGATCTCCTTCAGTGTCTCGAGTTCGCCAAAGTGGATGAACACTGTAACGTCTTCTGCATCCGCGTCCTGCTTTCTGTTACTCCTGGCGCAGGTGGCGCAGTGCGCTTACATCTAGCTGCATTGTAATGCCAAAGATTGGAAATTCCTTAATACTGAAATCCGTTCTCTTGGATGTAACTGCAGTACTTGGTTAGCCAAAAAGGTGGCTGAAATAAAGAGTTCTAGGAACCCTTGAGTTTCTGCTAGCGGACGATACGCTGTGCCTTTGTTCTGAGCATCTCGAACCCTCTCAAGTGACCTTCGAGTACTCGAGAATACGTAAAATGCAGAAACGCGCCCAATTTAGGGTCCGGGGTCTGTACGTATCGGCGTGTGTAAAGTTTGGTTTCCCTGGTTTTGTATCTAGTATTTACAAATGGCCAATTGTGCCAGGCTTCGTTCCAATATTTCTTCTCGGCACGGACGGGCCATTTAAATAATTTATCATTTTATATCTTTGTTCTGCAAATTTTTCCACTGGTTCAATATGAAAAAATTTGAAAAATTAAAAATAAGGCTAGTGTAAAAATTATAATTTTTAACTATAGTTTCTGTGACGAGTTAATTACTTATGACCACCGTCCAACGAAAACACACGGTCAACACGTACTGGAAAGGACTTCCTCATACTAAATCATTATATCGCATCTCCTACTCTGAAATCATAACAGTGGATACAGTAAAGTCGCGATCTATATGGCTCCCTGAGGATCTCCACGATCACTGTTCCTTCGCCTACCTCTTCGATTGAGGGGAATCCCCGCGAAGGGCCAAGAAGCTCGAGCTGCCACGGTCGCCGCGCGGTCCGTCTTTACATGCTGTCCTTTTCTATGTTCGGCATCCATTGTTCTTTCGGCGCGGTGGACGCAGTCATAAAAAGATATAGTTTCCCCACTGTCCCTTCTCGGAACAGGCGATGGGAGTTAGATCGTGACTTTACTGTATTATTTTTACCAAGATATTCCCGTGTGATTAATTTCATGATATTCGACGTCTCTTACAAGGAGAGGCCAAGGTAGTCGGGAACCGGATTTTCCTGAAACTTCCAGAATATGAAGATGACGTATCCAAATGTAATTTAGCAAAGCAGTAGCGCGCGCTTTTCAAAATTTTTCGAGAAAATTGCATTTGAAAATCTGTACCCGGTCGTAAGGAGTTCGCGTTAACGTTTGAACAATAAGAGCAGTGGCTGAGGGCGCTGCGATGAAGTCTTATAATCAGTAGGTCGCTGGTTTGTTTCTTGCTGTCGACATTTTTTTTAATCTTTTTTTTTAGTTTTAATCCTAAAATTTATGAAATCTGCCATTAAACAAATATTTTTTTGTGGGTATTGAAAAAAAGATCGAACTTAAAAATAATACAGTGTTATATTTACTTTATCATTGTACATTTTTTATTAATAAAACAAAATTACGTGTTAGTATGACACGACCCAGAGTGATACCCATCATAAAAGCATTGATTCGCAATGCGAAACAATAATTTTTAATTCAGCGGTACCGCGAGATAAATTCCAGGGAAGATTGTATAAAAATACAATCTATTGTACATCATCAATTATCTTCCCCTATATTTTTAAGTATATTAAAGTATGAGTGGTATGCGTCGAATCTCTGCGAAACCAGAGAAATTTTTATGAATTGTGTTTTCCAATGAAGTGTGTTTTCCAGTAGAACTTCTGAAAATGGTGTGCTCTTGTACAAACGCTTCGTTTATAGTGTGTGCTAGATGCCGAAAAAAATTATTGTTTCGCATGCTTTTATGATGAGTATCACTCTGGGTCGTGTCATAGTAACACGTAATTTTGTTTTATTAATAAAAAATGTGCAATGATAAAGTAAATATAACACTGTATTATTTCTAAGTTCGATCTTTTTTTCAATACCCACAAAAGAAAAATATGCATTTTCTGTTTAAAAAATATGCATTTTCTGTTTAAAAAATATATGTTTTAAAAAATATCTGCCTTAATGGCAGATTTCATAAATTTTAGGATTAAAACTAAAAAAAAAGATTAAAAAAAAATGTTGACAGCAAGAATCGAACCAGCGACCTACTGATTAGCAGACTTCCTCGCAGCGCCCTCAGCTACTGCTCTTATTGTTCAAACGTTAACGCGAACTCCTTACGACCGGGTACAGATTTTCAAATGCAATTTTCTCGAAAAATCTTGAGAAGCGCGCTTCATATCCTGGAAGTTTCAGGAAAATCAGGTTCCCGACTACCTTGGCCTCTCCTTGTTAGTAATTTCCCTGAAAGTAGCATCTCATCTCTTTCCCCGTAATAATTATCGGGAGAAATATCGAGAATAGTATAGTATTTCTTGATTGTATATTTTCTACTACACGTGATTTAACCCATGTACCTATTTAAGTGCATTTAACCTAATCTCGATATAATCTGCAGTCGATCGCTGTCACAGTCCATCAGCCAATAATCACAGTACGTGTGATGAATACATGCAACGTTATCCGAAAACACGTGGTTTGCTGCCCGTCAATTTGTTTATGTCTGGAGTAGTCCAATACACTACCCAACAAGCGATAGCTGAACAGCTGAACAGTACCAGTGCATTGCAATGCATCCAGAACGGGGAATCGACGAAAATAATGTACCCCTCTATGATGACCAGAGTAATACGTTACCAGTCTACGGTCTTACAATTAGTGGGGCACGTTGGAGTTGGAGTGTGCTCATGGCGGTAGAATAGGATAGTGGAAGGGGAAAAGGAGGAGAGGAATGATATACTTTTTTTTGGTGCCAATCCGGCTGCACTGACCAGTACACTCTCACACCACCAGATACATATACACTACTGTGCAAAAGAAAGAAACACCCAGTATAATTATAAGATATAATGACAAACAATATCTTTATGTACAAATTGTATTGAATGTACAATGATTGATTTATTGAATTTATAGTATTAGATAATCCGCAATAACACATATATATATATATATTCTCAGAACTATTCTGAGCTACAAAACAACTATAGCTTTTTAAAAGCTAAGGTGTTGTGTGTATCTAGTATTTTTTTAATTAAACTCGAAAATTTTCATATTATTATTTATTAATATACAAGAAAAAAAAACATTTGTGTCAGTTAAATACGTTCATCTGACATTTGTATTTTATTTGAAATCGTATAACGTCATTATATAACTAACAATCATTTCTCTTTCATTAGCGTCTCTATCATTTGTTTTGTTACACTTATCTGTTTACTCATTTGTTTAATTCTTGCTGATTGCAATTTTCTTTTAGGGATATGCTTTTCAAGTGCTTTCATCCAACTCTTTGTACACCTTAGTTCTAATAATATACCCAGAACCTGATTGAGAGGAAGATTCTTTGCAGATCCAGTTCCCCATGGCAAATATTCAGCTAAAGGAAGTCTGGCCATTTTAATTTTTTCTTTCCTAGCTTTTGCAAATGAAACTCGTTGAGGATTGACCTGAAAAATGTATACTAGTAAATATAAAGGAATACTATAAAATAGGTTCAAATCTTATAACTTCCTTAACCGTTAGAATGTGGAAGAGCACAAACACGCTTCTAAGTGCGTACATAAGGTATGTGTCAGTATTCAAACGGTTAATATAGGAATGATAAAATGTTTTACCTTATCTACCATTGCACCAATTATGTATACCATATTAGGGTCAAACTTTTCTAAAACAGTTTGAGCATCTGGTGTAAGATATACTATCTTGTTCCTGTCAAATACATCCAAATAAGACTTTTCTGTGATATACAGTGGAAAAGAGTCCTCATATACAATAGGTACTCCTTTATGAAACTGCTTCATCACTAAACTAGATTTATTTGCATTACAGAAGTATAAATTGAAAGGTTGTGCATGGTATCGATTTAGTGCAAATGACATTAATAATTGCTTTGCACAATTTAAGGATTCGTATGCTGTCATATCTGCATCATACCCAAGATCATAAACTATTTTGGGTTCATACATTATAGAATTGATTAATCTAGCATTATAAAAATTGTTCATCATTTGGCGGCTTATACGTATGAACATTGTATTAAGAAATAGTCCGTATGCGGTACTATCAGTTGGTTCTGCTTCACATTCTTCTGCTTCATTTTTTAGTTCAGCTTGTTTAGCTTGTTTTTCTACTTTTGCTGATTCTTCCATTTTTTCAATTTTCCATCGGTGATCAAGATAAGATCTAAATATTTATAAAAATAAATTAAATTTACTACATACTCAACTATAATCCTTTTTCAATATAATATTTAATGTTATACAACCTTCTTTGCGATTTGCTAGTTGCTGCGAGTAACATTAACCAGTCCGTAGCTGTCATTGTAGTTGGTACTCTACCACTCATTTGCCGTGCAGTTTCTGTTTCTAATTTCATTTTTTCATACAAAAACAACATTTTAGGGTCTGTAAGAAGTTGCTGTAACTTTTTTTCATCCTCTTCTTGGTAATGACGAGACACTTCGAGAGATTTACTGGGTTGAATACTGCAGTTTCGTATTGTTAACGTATAATAATTAAAGTGATGTGTTTGTTTTGTATACGTAAATACTGGATCGATGATTTTATCTTGTATTGAATACATAAAAGCATTCAGATTAAACTTTCTCGAAACAGTAACACATCCTCGAAATGTGTTACTGAACATTTTGAAAGTTGAAAGAACTTCTGCAAAATAATCGAACTAACTCACATACAAAAAAAAACTGCAAAATCAGAAAGAATTTATATAAAAACAAAAATCTTTTTCGAATCCAACTTTCAATATAAACATGCACATAATATGCACATGCGGTTCTAAGCTTAGACCATAGAGTAGGGATCAGTACAATCAGTAGGGATACAACGAGAGATTGTCCGTGCGCCGGAGCCAGAAAAGGCCAGAAACTGGCGCCTCTATCGACGCAGAGGTGAATTACAGGAGGTACAGTGGCGTCTCTATCGGCGCAGAGGTGAAATATAGGAGGCGGAGTCAGGCGGAGTGGCATCTCTATCGCCGTAGAGGTGAATTGCATGAGGTAAAGTGGCACCTCTATCGGCGTGGAGGTGAACTACGAATGAAATAGCAGAAGGATTGAGAAATCATCGCCTCTCCTGCCGGGCTACGACGGAGAGGGAAATATGTCGCTCGCAGGAGAGACAAAAACAGAGATTACGAAACAGCTTGATTTTTCGATGAACTTACAATGACTTTCTGAAGTGAAGAAGCAATATTTTTTTATGCTCTTTGTGTTGAAGTATTCTCTGAATTATTGCGGGGTCCCGTACAGAGTCCTTTTTTGGAAAAAGTGTACAGAAAAAAATGTACACTATTATTATTAATAAACTGTCAAGAGACAAATTCCAAAAAAAGGCTCTGTACGATACCCCGTGATAATTCAGAGAATATTTCAGTACCAAAATTATCCAAAAATATTGCTTTTCCGCTAAATGCGGCTGTAGTAGGTGATCGTTATAAAACTGAACGGATCGTATTCCAATATGGCTGCTTCGTTATCGCGCTTTCTGCTTTTCTGGCGCCTCGCTGTCTGTGGCCAGCGAATGGAGTAGGACAAGGATGGAGAGATCCTTGAGAGACAAGGACAGAGATTACGAAGCAGCTTGATTTTTCAATGAACTTACAACTTTCTGAAGCGAAGGAGCCATACTTTTTGATGTTCTTTGTGTTGAAATCTTCTCCGTATTCTCCGTAAGAGAAATATTCTCCGTAAGAGACAAATTGCAAGAAGGGGCTCTGTACGATACACCGCGATAATTCCGAGAATATTTCAGTACCAAAATTATCCAAAAGTATTGCTACTACATAATACAAATATTAATATTTATTATTATTTGTATTTATTAATACAAATATCAATATTTATATGTATATTTAGACATTTTGCAAAACAAATTAAGAACGTGACTAAAACCTTAGGAATGTATACGTTTATTATTTTTTCGAGGTGTCGTAGGGATGAAAACAGCAATGCAATCCTTATCAAGTGTTCTTTTTTTAAATTTTTGTATTGCATATTATACAAATTGTAAATATTATAAATTTTAGTTGCGCGGCCTGTCCCGCTACCGCGGCCGCGGTCCATTCCCCTCCAGTAGCCCCAAGCAGCTCACAAGCCGAAACCGAGCTCGGGCGTATGCAAAAAAACCTACTAAGCGTGTGTGTGTAGCAGAAGTTCATACGCACAATATTGTTGTTCTCCCACCCGACGCGACTCGACGTGTGCCAGCGAGCTCAGGACTCAGGACCCGGCTCACGAGCTGAGGCAAGTGCTCGCGCTTTTTCTCCGAGCGTAACTGACCTACGATTGAAGTAGGAGAAGGATAGAGAGATCCTCGTCTCTCCTGTAGAGCTGCGACGGAGAGGGAGATACAACAGAAAAATTTAGATCAAAGAAATATTACAAATATGATGGTAAAAGTCTCCTAAAATATTAATTAGAAATGGAAAAGTGTATATGATCCGAATTATATCGTGTTTGGTATCATTTTAATCAGAAAAAATGTCACAAATCTGTTATGTGGGTTGTCAGATTCTCTTGGTATTAAAGAGAGGTTCTGCGTAGTATTTCTAATTCAATTAACACCTCGACACTCTTTGCCGAAACGAATCTGTTGTTTATTAAATTATGTACACTTGTTACACAGGATTCGTACTGGAAACCTTATCTATCTCGGTTTGTGACTAGAGTTTCTTTTTTACTACTGTCTCGGTTGTCAAATAATTCCTTTCTGACTTCTCTCTCTGAGTTAGCTCGCTTCTCACCTCGGTGGTGAGGCTAAAGGGTGGGAAAACCAGTCCCTTTTGCGGGGTGAGAACATCCCACTCGTTGACTGACTTGAAGGAGGAGCCGTTTCCATACGTCTCCTATCGGCGGAGAAGGACATCTACACCTCAAGCCAATCGCAGAAGTACATGCCCAAACAATGCTATGTGTTTTCTCGCGTTCGGAGAAAAATGAATGTACGTCGAATTTTTGCAGTAATAAACCTTTATTCTAGCTGTACAATTCTGTTGCCGGCGGACTGGTCGTTGGGCAACTATTTTAACGGACCAGTGAACTATAGCGGTTCGGTGCGGGCGGAAGGCTCGAAAAATGTGTCTTGGATCGTATCTTGGATCGTTGGATCGTTGCGTCGTTTGGATCGTTGCGTCGTTGCGTCTGCTTCGGGGTCGGCTCCTTATATATCAAGGCAAGGAGGCGTAAAAAATGTCTTTTGGGGGAAAAGTCCTTCCCATTTGTTGATCGATTTGAAGAAGGAGGATCTTCCCGGACAACCCTCACCGGTGGAGGTGGAAGTCCCCATCTTCAAATCAGCCTTGGGGAAATCCCGCAATGCTATTATCGGACCCCGATGCAGCGCTAATAATCTTGGCCCGTACGGCCCAAAAATGGTTTTATTACCCTCGGGCCTAAGTCCGGTGACGAAGGCCAGGGGTAAAGAGACTCGGACGATCCGAGTGAGCTTCGGATAAACGTCATAAAAAGAGGGATCCAAGGAGCTAGCACGTTCGGCACAAGGCGTGCGGTACCTTGGCCGCCGCGTATGCTATTCCTTGGTCCCTCTGCCCGAATCCGTGGCCCTCGCGTACCTAGCGAACGGTGCCCAGGTCGAGAGTCGCACGGATTGGCTTTATGGCCGCCTTTCCAATGCCATCAGCTCGAACCCTAAAGCGCCTTGCGATAGGCAACTCGAGGATTAGCTTTCTTCTAACTGTTCGAAGGATGGCTAAAAATCGGAAAGGGGCCTCAGTTTCTACAGCTGTTTAGCAGCTGATTGCCTCGCGACGAACGGCAATTTTTATGGTCACCGTGTGCGACCATCACGGGATGCTACGTTCCGGAGGCATGCTGGCATGCCCCGTTACGGTTCGAACACTACGGGCAGCGGACCCAGAGTTGAGTGGCAAAACGAAATGCCCAAGTGGCTCGCACGTGCGGTTGTTTTATTGCCCTTGTCCCAAGCATTTTCCAAGGACTCGGAGGACAGAGTCGTCTGTCTGCAACCTTAAGGGTTGCGCTTAATGAGGGTCCCGAAGCCGATGGCCCAAGAAAGCGCCAATTGATCCTCGGACCCTCACGTATTGCAGGGCTGGTTTGCACGTGAAAGTCAGGCCTTAATTTTATAAGACGGGAAAATCGGAAAGGTGCTGGCCTTCTCGCGACCCTTGTACATGTGTCCCGAGGACCAACGGCACTTTTTATGGACCCTTCTTATGCATGTCATAACAAAATCTATTATTGAAAGTCTCATAAAAAAATTAATAATTTTTGGTATATATAAGCTCTTCTGCTACCGCTACCACGGCCACGGCCCATTCACCCTCTTTCCAGTTGTTGTTGTTGTTGCTGTTGCTGTTGTTGTGGCTGTTATTGTTATTGTTGCACCCACAGTTGCAGCTGCTGCAGCTCCTGCCGGGCCTGAACGAGGCGTTGACGACGTCTACTATTCCTTAGCCGGCGTCTTTCTCGCTGGAAATGCCATAATAGCATAAAATATCTTTCGCTTTCTGCCTTTCTGGCGCCCCGCTGTCTGTGGCCTGCGAATGGAGTAAGACAAGGATGGAGAAACCCTTCAGAGACAAAAACAGAGATTACGAAGCAGCTTGAGAGAAGAGAGAGAGAGAGAGAGAGAAGAAAGAGAGAGAGAAGAGAGAGAGAGAGAGAGAGAGAGAGCAGAGAAAGAGACAATTTCTTTTTTACGAATGAAGAGGAAAAATACATTTACGTACACCCCAGAAGGGGGTAGTGTGGGACTCGGGAGATCAAGATGGACTCT
>CM052200.1:994411-1065740 GCA_028455805.1 Lasioglossum figueresi
GGACTCCAATGCTATTACGCATACCCCAACCTCCTGGGGGAGTTCGGGGTTATGTGGGGCTCTTCTGACCTGAAGGGTCAGACATACCCACTAACCTATACCTACGGTGACCTCACTGAGCTAATAGGAGGTTGTCGGGATCTCGAAAACGAATGCAACCGACCACCTCTAGCCCCTGGCTTAAAAAACCCTATCCCGGGGGGGAGAGAAGCTCCCCCCAACAAAATACCTAATCTATTTGGACCCCGTGCAGGTCACTACACGGTGCAAAGTATACGAAACAGCTTGTTTTTTCGACAAGCCTACTACAGTTGCATTTAGCGAAGACACAATATTTTTTTATGCTCTTTGTGTTTAAATATTCTCTGAATTATTGCGTGGTATCGTACAGAGCCCTTTTTTGCAATTTGCAGACCTCTGTGCAGAAAAAGAGTTTGGTAACACTGATAAACACGCAACTGCCTGATCAACGCGAGATGGAGTTGCTTGCAATTTCGATATTCTAATCTTGAATGTTGTATTCTATTCTTCCAACTTGCAGGTTGGAACCGCTGACCGAAACCTACAATCGTACAAAAATGCATATATTGACTTTGTCACGCTTTCACTGTGGCATACATATGTATTAGTCCAACGCTTCAGTTTTGCTATGATTCCATGTTGACAGTCCTTCTGACTAGGCGCCATCTCGCCTAAACTAGCTGAACTAAAATTGGTTCTAGACTTGCTCTGCATCAGATAGGACCTCATCTGTCTTCGTGAACGTAATATGGGGAAATCTCTGCTATGTGAATGCAATCACGCGCCAAGATTGTTTGTCCTTATTTCTGCGAATTTTGGGCTGAGTGAGGGCTCATTCTAAAGAGGAAGGTTATAGCTCCTGCGCTCGACTGCATTATGGCAGCGAAAAAATCTTTTAGAGACAAAAAAATACATTGAAGTCTGCAAATATTTTTCTCGATTTTGTCTCTACTTCGGACACTTATATTATTAGATATAGACATAATCCCATTAAAAAATCGGTCGAGCGCAGGAGCCATAACCTTCCTCTTTAGAATGAGCCCTCACTCAGCCCAAAATTCGCAGAAATGAGAACAAACAATCTTGGCGCGCAAACCCAGGTTTCGATCCAAAATCTAGTGAGATTCTAGTTCCTTTCTAGTTATATCACGAGGGTAGCGTTCCCCCTTAGGTGATCTGTTTCTTCGGACTCACCCTTATAGGTCAGAGTTTCGCATCTGTGAGAATACTCTGTTGCTCTCACAAGAGTTGCGTTTCTATAAACACACGGTTCTATAAGAATCCTCTGTGGTACTGATTTTTATTGAATAATTGTTACATGACCTTGTGCTGCTTTTTAGTATATTAGTTTATATGTCACAAACAGGGAACCTCAAAAATTTGTACTCAGGTTTATTGCAAACGGGTATGAATCCCCTAGCGCCAAACAGACCAATAAGAAATCATCACATAACTAAATGTGTCGCCATTGTTGTTATGATTTGCTCTAATCTTCAAGTTGAACGAATACATATATAGTATATACATACTTATTGTTTCATATTTTTATTTGTATATTACAGTACGAATCGAATTTTATAAAAAAAAATATACAACGTTTTGAAACTATAATGTACCAAATTTGGGTGTTTATCTTTTGTTATTGTAATATAAGAAATGCCAATGTACGAGTGATTATTTAGTATGTTCAAAAAATTGTGTTCGAAGGTATGTCATATACCAAATATTTTTTGTTCTGGAGTGGAAGTAAAAGATATAAAGTTATTTTTTATGTATTTTCAAACAATTAATTATTAAAGATATTTAATTCACAAGTGTTCTTTTGTGTGCACCGTACATATCGTTGGAAAAGAAACGAAAGTAAAAGTAATTAACCTACATTAATTGAACATTGAAGTTAAAATCTACTGATTAATTATAAATGACATGATATCTCATGTCGAGACAAAAGCTGAAATAGTACCGATAAGTGGAGAAAACATTGAAGGAAAAGAAGAAACTGTTGTATTTGTTGAGCAGTTTGTGAAAGATGTGTGTGATTTTAGTTCTCAGTATGGAAGTAATATCAGTATTTCTTACACGGCTTATAATATTGCTGGAAATCCTAGTAAATTTCCAGACTATGGAGACTTTCCACAAGCTTTTGTTATGGTATGTTATGTTTATTATATTTTAACATACTATTCAGCTATGTATAGTCACTAATTTATATGTAAATTAAAAATCAATTTTACTATTAACTTTATTAATAATCAAATCATTATTATTTCTATGATGAATAAGCAAATTTTATTTCAACAAAAGTGTTACAAATGAAAATAATATTATGACTTGTCTTAATTATAATGGAAACATATATGACATAATATTATGTTTTAGTTGTATGAACGTTGAAATTTATAATGTATGTAATTTGTTAATTTCAGTAATATATGTTGTTAATAAAGATGTTCTAATTCAATCATTCTTATTATAGAGAACATATGGACCATGGTGGGATAAAGCACCTTCGAGACTGATAGATTATATGCCACAAAATAATGAAGATGTTGTGAGCCAAGATTACATAGGTATTATATAAAAATCTTTTTATTTTTGATTATAGTCAAATGTTAGACAGACTATATTAATATTGTCAATATTTATGGTTTACAAAGTGTACATTAAAATATTTTCTTTTAATCTATAACAAGTTCTAGAATTTTATCAAGAAGTATACCCGATTAGAGTTTCAATATATGAAACTTATAATCCTGGAAGTGTAGTTGGAGTGTGGGCACAAAATTCTGAAGGAAAATGGAGTCAGTTATGGAGCGGCGTTCCTCAAATTGTTCCTCACAAACCTCGCATATTTTCTCCTCGTTTACAGCTATGTAATTTTAAAACGAAAATGATAAGACTGGAATTTAATCACAATTTATTAGACTATTACACGGAATTAGATGCTGTATTACTTATTGGAACATCTGAATTAATTGTTCCTAATAATAATTCGCATAATCAAAATTTAAATGACTTGTTAGAAGAGTTGGGTTATCTTGAACAAAATAGTGAGGATACATATAATCTAACACCAGATTATTTAAAGGCAAATCAAGATTTAGCAGTTTTGAAAAAAACCATTTCCAAACATTGTAAACTTTTTAAAAGGTATGCGAATATTATATTATACATATTACTATATTTACATTATATGCCAAATTGATTAATGTATTTATGTATTATTACAGTATCATTGCAAATAATATATCTAAGGGTCAACTGGTATCCAAAATAGGCCAACATTTTCAATCTGTTCCTCCACTGGAAGAAGCATTCAACAGTTTGCAACAATTCTTACAAGAAGATTTTCCCAAATTGATCAGAGATATTCAATATTCAAAGTCAAATACGTTATTTGAACAAAATAACTCGTCTATTGACAGCTTTCCAGTACGATTAAGTGACTGTGAATATGAACCTTGTGGTAGTTTTTCAGCACTTCCAGTAAGTAGCATAATCTTTCGCATTGCACAAATTTAAAAAAAATTTATATTTATATCTTGCTTTTAATGAATTTTCACCAGGATGAAACAGTACTGAAAATTTTAAAAAATTTAGATCTGAGATCTCTATGTTGTTTATGCCGAGTAAACAAACATTTTAATAATATCGCAAAAGACGCTTTGCTGTACACAAGTCTCAATTTAAAACCTTACTGGTATTGTTTGGATACATTAGCATTGAATTGTTTAGCGCCTAGATGTAAATATTTACAACAATTAGATTTATCATGGTGTGGAAATGATAATATGATTAAATATCAAGATTTCGTTCATTTTATTCATACATCTGGAACTCTTCTGACACATTTGAAATTAAATTGTTGTCAGTTCGTTAATGATGCGGTGATTCTCGAAATTTCAAAAGTTTGTAAAAATTTAAAAGGTAAGTCAAAGAAATCGTCATGGTATTAGGATGTCTCAAAACTCCGTTTCATTTTTAACTAATGTGCACAATGAAAAATGAAATAATTTTTAAACAGATCAATGACATGGTAAAATATATTATAGCCTAGAAAATAATAAAACACCAATAAGTGTGCACATTACGACAAGAACTTTTGGAACAATCTAATACACAGAAAGTTCAGTTAATTTATCTTAAACAATTGGATGTGATTGTTCACTGTACAATAAATTTTAGAATTATGTTTACGCAACTGTATGGAAGTAAAGAACGAAGGATTTTCGAAGCTTGAAAACTTGGAATTACTTGAACGTTTAGAACTTTACAGAACGAACATCGGAACTTCTACATTATGTTCTATACTAAAAAACAATATTCAAATGCGACATTTGAATTTAGCTGGAATGCACGATCGTTTAAATATTGACGAAGTTGCAGTACAATTAGGAAATTCATGTCCGCATTTGGAAAGTGTAGATTTTTGGAAGGCACAAACTTTAACACCACATGGAGTCAGAGCTTTATCTCATTGCAGTAATCTTCGTGAAATTGATTTTGGATGGTGGTATGTTGTCTAGTTAAAAGAATATTTGACAATTTAAAATACACTAATGATTACTTACTTTTTTAGTGGTGGCATGGGTGCACCTGGTGACTCTTTACGAGCGCTTTTATCCTCGTGTCAATACTTAGAAAAAGTATTCTTAGCAGCCCTTAGAGGATTAACGGATCGTGACTTAGAACCCCTTTTACTATGTCAACGATTACAACAATTGGACTTGTTGGGAGCACGTTCTCTCACGCCTGATAGATGTTACGAGTTTCTTTTATTTTGTCCAAAATTGGAAATGATTGATCTAAGCTTTTGCGATGGAATCAATGATTTTATAGTACAAGAATGGCGTCAATTATTTCCACGTGTGTCTATTAAAAGAAGTTTTCAAGTTATCAGCTCTGATATGTTATAAAAAAAACCATTCCAGAATATGTTTTTATAATTGATGAAACTAACGTTATTTGATTGTAAAAAAGTTTGCTTTGTAATGCAATTAAATCGAACAATTTTTTTCGATAGGAGTGCTATAGGAGTACTGCAAGACTGTAATGTAATTATATACAATTAATACAAGAAATTTTAACATATATTTATATTCACCTTTTATTTAAAAAATTGTGTAATATATTCTTTATAATTCGATCAAATTTGTATGTTGCTCATGCAATAAGTGTTATTGTATAGTATATTATAAGAAACCTTTTAAACATGTAAATATGACTTTTTCATTAAAAAAGATATTCGATTATTCAATTTCCATGAATCATGCCTTATTTAGTACAAAACAAATACATGAATTCAAATATTGTATATTTAGTATAAATAATTATGTATAATAATTTTGTGAGTATTACTATCACAATTTATACATTGATTTTATCTAACACATTTGTATAATTTATTATTTATGTATATACATAGATAGGTAATTGAATGCTGCGTTGAATTGTGTTGTGTTTTGAGTGATGGTAAGTCTGTGATTGGCTGTTGGCTACAACGTATCAACGTATATACACCACTGATATAGTATATGTATCAGCAGTGTAGCCAGATGCAATCCAAACGGATTGCATTCCTTCTCCTCTTTTTCCCCCCCTTCCACTATTCCATTCCACTACCTGAGCATTGAGCACACTAGCACACTCCAGCGGAGTCCAGCGTCCCTGTCCCCCACTAAGGCCACTAGACTGGTCGTGCAACGTGTCTCAGATCAGAGAGGGGGTACCTGTATTCTCCTCGATTTTCTCAATCTGGCCATACTGTATATGATATCTGTATATCAGTGATTGGTGAAATACAGTGAAATACACGACACGGAGTCGAAGAAACGCACGTGGTTTTTGAATAGTATAGGTTACTTACATTTTGATATTTGTATCCCATTTTGAAGAGGTAACTAAAATTAAAAACTAAATCTTTTATGCCTGAAGATATGATAAACGTGTTAAAAGTGTGTATAATATAGTCTCTAATTTTTATAGAGTGTTTGTATTATTTCATATACAATAAACTTTTTTGCAACCATGAAACTCAATTCCGAAAACAACGAATTAAACATCAATGAAAGTAATATCAAGAAAAAAAGGAAAAGGAAAATTACATTAGACGATGAAGGTAATTTTAATTCATATTTTTATATTTATATTCGTATTTCATTGAGAAATTTAGTAATTCTCTAATGGTTTAAATTCTAGTTTTGGTAATTCCAACCGAGCAAAACATAAAAATATATGAAAATATTGTTTAGTTCCTTATACTATGTCATAAGTATTAAAAAAGACATTTATTACATAGGAGCCAGCAGCACGAGTGGTAATGTAAAAGAAATGGATGAAAGAAATTCACCCAGTAAAGGAAATGGAGTTGTTAAAAAACGTAAAGAGAAATCTGAATCAGACTCACTTGAAATGTCCAAAAGGTCTGAACAAAATGCCAAAATTAAGGACTCGAAAACGATACAAAGTATTATACTCATTTTATGACATAGGATGATAAAAAAAGATTCAGAATTCTAAGGGTAGAATATATGTATACTAATATTGTTAGTAAGGATTCGTTCCTTCATTTGACAAATATTATCTATTCTGAAAGTTTTGAACTTTATTTCACTATCATCCTGTATGATATACACAATGGTTAGTATAATGGTAATATGAAAATATATTCTAGGTACTGAATACATTGACAATGATGCAGAAGATGTAGAAGATGATAAAAACATTAATAATCAATTAGATGGAAAATCCATAAGGGCTGCTTTTAATTCAACCAATGGTTTAGAGTGCCTACGACAGTTTGTGAAGTCATGCAATGACAACAAAGAAAAAGATATGGCTGCAGAATATTTAAATGCAGGTGGCAATATTCTCGAATTGTTAAGGTTGTTAGATAGCACAGATAAGAAAGGTATTGGTTCTGCTACCACTGTTTTTTCTGCAGTAAGAATACTATTGATAAAGTATGTATATTTAAATATCATATGTTTATCTATTTTGTAATATAAATCCATATTAATTTGTGTATGTGTTCGTAGAATCATGGCGAAGTATCCACAATATCAGTCCAGTGCAGAGGGAGGATGTAGACACTTAATTAACTCGCACCTACCATTAGTACATTCTATGCTTTCTTTGCAGAGCAATGCTAAGCAACGAAAAATTATCCTGCAATTGTTAGCTGCAGTCGTTTCATTAGGCCGTAGTCTTCCACGTGACTTACTTACTCATCTTAGTTTACAACCAGATGTTGTTAAATCTCTTATAAGACACACGAAGCCTACAGATAGTCAGAACATAAGAATTTGTTTTATCCACTTCATTCTTGCTTTTTTGATAGAAGGAAATGTATCGACCATTAGAGCTCTATTGAATAAACATGATCTACTTTCTAGTATATTTCCTGATTTGATATTTGATTCTAAGGACATTGTTGCTTTAGTAGTAACTACACTAAAGATGTATATTCTTCAAAACTCCAAGATCAGTAAGACTATGAAATTACATATATTCTCAACCTCAGTCATTCAAAATCTGGTCTATCTCTATAATTGGAAAGGTCCAAATAATTGGCCAGGAAATAAAACGCATAACTCTTCTATTGAAGTTTCACAATATCTTGAAGAAAAAAAGGCATTTACTTTCGTTAATACTTTGTGTTAATTTGATATACATTCCATCAATATAGAACTTTTTATTTTCAGGCTGTAACTGAAATTGTACATGATTTCTTAATTGTATTATTAACATCTCATCGGTATGGAATTGTATTCCATGATCATTCGCTTGGTACATCACACATTAAACACAACCAACTAGCGAATACAATACTTCAAAGTTTAGATCGCCCTTGGGAACATGAGAAACCATCAGATTTAGTAATAAGAATACTAACAGCATGTCCAGATTTAATTAAATCGCAATTGACACTGTTGGAACAACATATTGAACCAAAAGTATCAATTAAATGGATCGCAGCAATGAAATTCGTGAGGGAGGTAATTATAATGAATATGCAAACTTTAAATGTATTGACACTTGTCATGTAATATATGTTTTAAGATATTCATTTCACTTTTTCATTACAGATAATAATGTCATTAGATGCAGAGGGTTGCTTTAAATTGTGTTCACTGGATTTAAATATTTCTCAGTTAGCTTCTGCAGTAATGTCACTAACGTTATCAGGAATAGTAATAAAGCATGCAATTCTGCCATCTTTAACTTATTCTAATATGATAGTAAGACATGAAGGAGTAATTACACTCGTAACAATGTTTAATCAGATACAAAAGTTTTTATTAATTGCAAAAGTAAATTACAATGGACACACTGATTTTGATACTTTTGAAAATTGTATACTAGAATATATTATTAAGGTTTGTTTTCATTATTTAAATATATATAATGTAAACATGTTATAAGTGCAACACAAGAAAATTATTATTTTTTTACATTTCAGAATATGCCGAATTTAAATATGATCTTAGATGTGTGGAATAACGCGTTTACACCAAACGAAGTTAAACATGACAGTATTAATGAAGAATACATTCCAAAACCAAAGAAAGAAGAACATTTAGCAGCCATTTTAAACTTATTACACATATACCATGAAATATGTCCTAAATTATTACATACTTTGTCACATGTACCAGCTACTACATTTTTAAGTCCATTGAATACGTTACAGGAAATTGATATAATTGAGCTTAATGCTATACGAGTAAAAGCCATACAATTCTTAGTAATTTTGAATCCTGCTGAATTTTCACCACAGAAAGTGAGTAAAGCATTAGAGAGTTTTTGGTTTATCTTTATTTTATTTATATCTCGTTGTCCTTTTATTCAAAATCCTTTATTCTTTTAGAAAGTGTTTAGTGATGCATTATCATTTTTACTATCTCTTTTGAATAATGAAGACTCTTCGAATGTTTCAAGTATAAAATCAACAATAAAGAGGTTACTGAACATTACTGGAATGTTTGAAGGATGTAGTGACCAGTTAGATATTTGGATCAATGGTTTCGTACATTTAGATGGAAATCCAGAAACAATTGATTGGTTTGTTCGTCTTTCAAAGAAGGTTGCTAAAAATATGGAAAGATATGTGGATGAAATAATAAAAATGGACGAAATTGCTAGCGAAGGAATCATTTATGCTGGTCGATTCGAATATATATTTAGCGGTAAGACTTGCTTATACATAAGATCTAATATAGAGTTTATACTTAATTCGGATACATTATAATTTATGTCTATTTTTCAGAATTGATGGATAAGAATATCATTCGTGATAATTTAGAAAATAATGTTTTACATATGCAACGCTTTACATCGATATCACCTTTGTTATGTTGCATGTTACATAAGATGAAGAAAAACTTAGACCCTACAATATTATCTTATGCCTCTTATATATTAGTCCATACATTACACTATCAAACCATACCACAGTCTATAATATATTTCACAAAAGATATACAAGATTCACCAGTACAGAAATATTTACAAAGCTGGTCAGGGGGCAATGATCCTATATATATTGAAGAAGTAACTCCGTGTATGGATTTGATATGTAAACTGAATCGATTCTTATTAGATAATACCAGCATACAGATAAACGAAGTATTTAACGGCAACAATACAGTTACTTTCACATACAATAATGAAATTATTACAATTCATCATTCTTTATCAGCATATGAAATCATGTATCTATTCAAAATGACTGTGTTTTATTTGACACAATTTGCTGAACGAGGGCTTTTATCAATAACTCAAATTAGCAAATATAAAATTCTTTTAATATCTTTATTATATCTTGCAAAAGAAAATCCAGATGATTCTACACTAGTAGAAGAATGTGCGAAATCTGTTTTCGCTCATCCAGTAATCTTGCATTATTTCTCACCACTTCATCAGAAGAGCAAAGACCTCACAATGAATATGATAACTCTAACAGTACTTGATATTTGTAAAGAAATGGTCCATTTGTATGAAAAGTGTAATATAAGAACCCTAGTTTCTCACTTTAGAAATAAATTACTTATGCAGTTACACAAAATGATAGATAATCGTAGAATCAATGACAATACAACGGATGTTGAAACAGTTGTCACACTGCTAGGTTTATTACAATTAACGGTACAAGATATTGTGCATTTATTGAAAAAACTTATGGAATTAGAAAATTCTATGTTTACTTCGAAGGATGACATAAATTTGTCACTACATGGATACATAACTCCAAAACTTTTGGAGCTTGTTAGCATAAAAAAAACTAAATCCCAGCATAATTCATTGCTTGAATTAGATGTAGAATTTGTGAAATGTTTATGTTCGCATTTTCGTATTTTGAAATCCAAAGAAATTACTAATATTGAAATGTGGGAATCTGCTTTACACGAATACATTTCAAAATTTCCATTTAATATTGCTGGTATTGATACAGGTAAAATAATTATTATAAAAATATATATATGTCATTATACATTATATTAATTTAATTTTTATTTGCAGATATCTTTTCGTTGTTGTTGTCAACGAAAATTAAACATACAACTGTAAAACTACTTTCATTTCTAATTAGTAAAAACACAAAATTTATACCAATCTTCACAGAATACATGCTAAAGTCTGACAAAATGAAAGAGAGCGACATTGTGTTTCCAATAATAGAAAATAATTTAAATTTCAAATGGAGTCAAGAATTTATACAAAAATTGAAGATGCATTATGAAGCTGAGATTCTATCCTATTTATGTAATCGCAAAGATTTACAAATTTGGATAGAAGAAAATGTTAATGCAGTTTTGTATTTAATTAAAAGTGCATTCGATATTAAGAATTGCAGCGGCATATGCAATACTATTTTGCAAGCAGGAGACAAATTAGACATGGTATCAATTCAATATGTACAAATTCTGGAAAGTGTGTATAAAAAATGCGCAACTTTGGAAACAGACAGTGAAAAATATATCATGCAGTTACTACAAGTCATGCTTCATATAACTACTTTGACATTGAAGAAAGAATCGAAGAATACAGCAAAACTAGTTATTCTTTGTGAAAAATTGAACGATACAGTTAAACAGTTACAAGACATGAAGGAAAACTTTGTATTTGAAACAATATGCAGTAATCATTCGTGGTTACAATTCTCACGATTTTCTTTAAAATTAGGTCTCAAGGAATTAAAGAACAACAAACGGCCACTGCCAATATTAAAAACTTTAAGCGCTTTATGTAATATTGCGTATCAAAATGATAGTAACAACGAAAATGCCAAAACTTTATTCGAAATGACAGTTTCTCATTCCGAATTCCTGAATATTATGTTAGAATCACCGAATGCTAAAAGTATGATCGTGTACTGCCAATCAAATTAAAAAATTCAATTTAGTTGTATATTAATCTATTATATTTTTAGGGGATTTAGTAGAATTACTGTGGATTCTCATGCAAAAAAACAAAACTGTTATAGCATTGGCGCACGTACCCGTTTATTTGGCAGCATATAATGCTACTTTAAGTGAAGCTGACCAATATCTTTTACTTGTAAGATCATTGATAATAAGTGTCCTACTATTTGTTTACGAAAAATATTGTAAAATGTTAATATATACATTGATTTTAGATTTTGCAGTATTATGAAAATAATAATGTTAATATCTATGAATATCAGCCATACCTCTGGGGAAATGCAGCGGCAGTTCACTACAGTGTAAAGAGTGAAATACATTTGAATCTGTGGAAGCAACCATCTACCACTCAAGTTTTAAATTTGTTTGAAGAAGATGTAATTAATAACACTATACAAAACTATCCTGTGAATAGAGCGTTGAAGGTTTGTCTGTTAAAATATACAGTATCATATTTAATATTTTTTTATAAACTTCGTGATTAATTTGTGTTAAGTAATACTCATTTAATCAAACAATTTTTTCAGAATACTGAATTATATATATGTGAAATATATGGTGTATATGACCCGGCATTTTATTTACCGTTATTATGCTACTCATTATCTGAAAATAATGTCGTATCTTGTTTGAAAATAGCTCAAAGTGGTGCTTTAGCATTAGCCTTTGTTGCTTGTAGCAGTAATCATTCAGATGTTCGTATGGCAGCGTATACTATTATTGCTAGATATTACACTCATCTAGAAGGATTAAGGTACATTTAATTATAATGTAATTAGAACTATATCCATTCTCTATATATAAATTAAACGTAGGTTAATCTTTTCTTTATTTATAGCTCTAAAACAAAATTATTACGGATGCGATTAATAGATGCGTTACGTTATGGCATTGCAACGTTAGAATCAAAGCTTGATAATACGCGTTTAAATTGTTTAGTCTCTATATTTTTCGCAAGGACATCTTTAATCGCAACAGAGCCGTTACATCCCCTGTATTCGCGTCTACAAATATTCCTGATGGCTAAACCTGCTCTAGATGTGAATGCAATACCTGAACTATTACAACTGTTTCATAGTTCTGATGTAGAATACAAATCACATAGACATTGGATTTTAGAAAATATTCGTGATGGTATGAAAACGAAAAATGAAGTGGATGTAGCATTCAAATGTGTTCTGTTTAAAATGTTGTTAGATTTTTATACCTGTAGTTTATCAGATCTAGACACAAAGGTAGGTAATTTACTAACTGTAATCGATTTTAAAATTTGCATGGATTAGGTGATTTATACATATTGTATTATTTATTTCAGAAACTTATATTGGAAATTATTTGTGTTGTACTGAAAATGACTAAGGCTTCTATACTTCTTATAAAAGGACATGGATTGCTTCCGTGGCTGTTGGATATTGCAATGGATTTGCGAGACCATGAAGTTCAATTCCTCGAGCTTATTATAAAAATAATCGATGCCCTTTTGAATACCATGTTAAAAATGGAAGAGGACACTACTCACTATAAAACAATGCTTTTAAATATTTCATTGAGTTTAAAATCACACTTATCCAAAGACATCAAGGTCGCAGTATTTATATTATACGTGAACGTTTTGCAAAAGTTATTTTTGTCCAAACACATGCAAATGGTTGTTGCTAAGAAACACTTGATGGAAATTCTTGAATTTTCTGAAAAACTTTTAGGTGACATAGATGAATGTGCAGATATAGTAAGTTTTGGTTGTGAATATGTAACTAAAGTAGATTGTTCCAAAAATGATAATGACATTGAAGTGGCAAGGAATTGTGTAAGAACGATGGTATGGACATGGTGTAGTCACGAAATGAGATAATATATCTATAAATTTGTATACATTTTGTAAATATCTAACTACGTTTTTATAACACCAAATAAAGTTTAATGTAAAAATTTAATATTAGTATTTACAAAATAATTTGGTAATTATGTAGTATATTTACAAAATTTTTCGTTATATTTTTTCTTCGCGCGTAACCAGTAATTCGATTGCCTGACTAATAAGAGTTCTACTGTATCATCGACTTTTTGGATAAAAAGTATGGACGAATACATCCGCATCAGGCTTATTGTTTCTATTCTGATGGTGTCGTAGCACCAGCTGAACATGCACGATGTCCAGTAAACCGGAGTTTTCTTTACCGTTGTACCACTCTTTCATTTGTAGCACGTTACAACCGGCGATCTGTAAATCGCGCGCAGGTAACAGGACCGCCACATTCCATTCCCCCCTATTCAAACTATCCATCGCGTTTCGTGCGGCTCTATGACTCAACGCATAATGCGCGATAATATTCTGTTGCTCCCTACTTAAAAAACCTGATTTTTGACTATTACTTGATCTAGAGTAATTTTCTACGCTATCGTTTGGACCTTCGGCGAATTTATCAGAGGCATGCCCTCTTGGATGTCCTACATGACTACAACCATGACAATGTACATTTTGAGATTGGTCTAAAATAATTCCGGCTGCACGAGGTGAATCACCATGGTAACGTGCACCCCCAATCATCAATGTCGCGCCATTCTTATCATTTGATGATAAGGTATCTATTTGATCTATTAAAGCGTTTATATTATTTTTTAAATAAACTACAGTTTTAGCTCTTAAATCTGTGGTACTATTTCCGGTTTGCGCGGAAATGACATCGAATAAACACCCATTTAAATGGAATTTATCATTAATTGGATCTTTATCACCAATTAAAGTCCAGTGACCAATTTTTCGGCACGTTGATTTGCAATTATGAAATTCTACATCAACGGCTATCGTATTTTTATTATTACGCGCCCCATTTATGATTTTGTACAATTTTGTACAACGACCCGGTAGCC
This sequence comes from Lasioglossum figueresi, assembly GCA_028455805.1. Taxonomy (NCBI): domain Eukaryota; kingdom Metazoa; phylum Arthropoda; class Insecta; order Hymenoptera; family Halictidae; genus Lasioglossum; species Lasioglossum figueresi. Next base: position 1,008,727 of record CM052200.1, read on the forward strand.
AAACTCGAATCGGCCTTCCTATCACGATGGATAGGGCTTCCATGTAAAATAGATTGGCCGGACCATAATTTTTCAAATCGTTTATAAGTAGTTTGGCAAATTTAACTTTCCGTAATCGTTCTTTGTTGGATTTGTGCTTGTTACGAGGCTTAGTACATGTTCTGTTCATCACTTTATCCTGAAATTTTACCATAAAATTTTATTCCCCTGCTGTTGATTCTTGTACTTCATCATCGTGTTTACTTTTTTTCCATTGCTCGGCATTATTTTTTTTCCGATTCACGTGGAAGATGATTTATTCGTCCATTGACGAATGTTTACACAGAGAAATCGTACAAATGAATTTCGTAAAATAATTTCATTTTCATAAAAATTTACGAGTTTCGGTTATCACTAGAATTTTGAATTATAATCCGAATTTATCTGTTAACCTTTATTTAACACATATTGTAAAATTGTTTTTTCATATTCATCTTTTTGTACGTGATTTATTGTTTAAGCATGTGGCGACACCTTTGCTGCTTGTATAGAATATTAAAAAAAATCTTTCGAAAAACGCTATCTTATAAAATAATTATATCTACATTGTACAATAAATGAGTTAAACTACTATTATAATTAGGAATCGTGTTACAGATTTATTTATATATTTTCAAACTGTACAAACTTTTTGATACATATGTTTATAAATGCATATACAAAAATAACAAGTATTTATGACCATATTAGTTCTTTGTGTACATTACATGTATCAAGCAGTTTGCATACTTTTTCTTCTTTTGGGTTTATTACCATCTGGCGTTTGTTTAAGCGACCTTTTTTGTGAAGAATTAGGACTAGTCGGCTCGCTCTGAGAGTTTCCATTTTGAAGTGGTTCAGATTCACTCTGTCCATCATGTGAAACAAAAGCACTGAAGTTAAATGACTCGAAACCTTCAGACAATGTCTTTTCACGCAGCAATCGTGCTTCTTTCTTTAATAATTGTTTCTCTTTCTGTTTACTCTTATTTTTTTTCTTTTTCTTCATCTCGCTGTTCGCTAATGTAAGAGTATCTGAATTACTACACGTATCACCATTTTCTTCTATATTTTTTACATCGCTCGTTGCGTCCTTTATTTCTCCATTTATTTTAAGACTGTGTATACCTTTCTTCACGGATCTAAAAGATATATTAATGAAAATGAACAATTCCGAATAATTGTGTACTAATATTTAAATATTTTTACATTTATTTGAATATTACTTACACATTAAATGAAATTCCAATTTGAGCTGCTAGCCTATTGCATGCTGTTTTTGTATCTTTTGCAAGTGATGCATGAGCTCTGTAGGTTATAAGTGCTTTCTTTATATCTTCCCAATTCCATGCTTTAGGTGCATGTTGAATATAAATATGTCGTAACAGTAATAAAAGATTATAAACATATCTTTGTTTAACTTCTTTTCCTATTTCGTTACCGTTATTCAGAACAGGTTGCTTATTTTCAACTCCGTAAACATTAGATAATTCTTGTAACGTATTTACGACATTTTTACATAATTTCTTTTCCATTTGTATTCTAGTGTCAGAGTGTTTTGTATTTAAGTGAACCAAACGTCGATTCTGATAAAAAACTGTTAAAAAGTCGAGAGCATGTTTTCGTCGAAAAGATCTTATAGTATCATCGAAAGCAAAATCCACCTAAAAAAATAGGTATAGATTAATTAGAGATGTGCATATTAATTATAATTCACTTTGTAAAAGTAGAAATTTAGAAATTTACCAATAACGGGGCTAGTTGCCAATTACCCTCCCACTGTAAATGTAATATACTTTTAAATAACATCGGTGACAATACACAATCTCTTCTTTTGAAAAAAGCTGTTAAATTTTCAGCATAAATTTCCACTATGGATACCGTAGATACATCAGCTTGCTGTGCACATCTCACAAGGAATGTACAACATTCTGCCAATTTGTCGCTCATTTCTTGATAAACCGACGTTGTTCTTTCTCCTTTCTCCATTAAAGCCTTATACAATAAAGGATATATAATTATGAAATTATTTCATGCTATATATGGATTTAAAAATTATTTTACATTACCTTCAATATCACTGTTACTAAATCCTCATCTACATTTTGGGTATCTTGAAATTTCTTTACAGCTGACAATTTTTTTAAACAGGATCGAATTCGATCTAGAAGAGGTTTTTGATGAGGATCTTTTATACAGTATTCCAGTAATGCGAAAAGCGGAAGTATCATATCCAGTACAATCGCCATTGATGGACCACACTCTAAATATGTTTCTAATAAATCAATAACTCGAATCCTAAAGTGCGTCAAAGCTTGCGCTGATTTTTCTTGTTTCTTCGATCGTGACTGACGATTTTCTCGTAGAATTCTAAATGCTGCTGATAATGATTCATTTAATCGCTTCCCTGCTACATCGTCAATCTCCTCCACATCAATGTCTTCATCGTCAGTTTGAACAGAAGCTTCCCCTAAAGCTTGACATACCGCCATCCGTAATCGATCGTTGACTGTGTCATCTTCGTCTTCATTAATAGATTCTTCATTAGAATCAGAATCATTATTATCTGTCGAACATTGCATTTCTTCGTCAGACAATTCTTCGTCGACTTCGCTATCATCTTCACTATCGTTATTAGATTCTGAATCCGATGTGTCGTCTTCATTTACTTCTCCTTCTGTTACAAGCGGTCCTTTACCATTTCTTATATCTAAAACCTAAAAATGAAATATTAGAATTAGTAATATTATCCAATATTCAAAACGAAATAATATCTACGTACAGCTAAAATTTGATGTATAGCGGCTGGTGTTACATATGGGCAAATGTGTGGAAAAACACATCCGACTAGTGATCGTAATAAATGATCGTTTTTAGAGTAAAAAGACAGTAGTAAATCAACTACTACTTCCACCCATTGTGGTTCATCTTCTTCTCTTTTGCTTATTCCTATTTTACCTTTTTTAGGCTTTTTAACTAATCTTTTATAACAACTTTCGAGTTCATTGATAGCCATAATTGCCATACGTGGGTCTGAAAATAGTTGCAATCCCATATGTAAATTCATCGTATGAAATACTGGTACAGCCTCTGCCTTTCTCGAATTATTCTCTAACTTTTCAATTAAATTTATGACTTTCTCCCAGGCTATTTTTGCTTCATTCGATAATGGATTTCTTAGTTTCAAAGTTTCATTTTTCAGATGAGTATCTAAATAATGAACTAAGTCACTTAATATATTTCGTAGGTCATTCAATTTTGGTAATTTGTGATCCAATGCGTGATAAAATGCTTCTTTATGTTGTGCTAAAAATGAAAGATAACAGGAAATAATAAACAAAAAATATGCATTAATTTATAATTAAAAGTATTTTGCTCATTAATTCATATGCATTGATTTATACACAAGAATATTACACTCACGTGCCAAATCTACTCCAACATTCTGCATTTCACATAGTCCTTGAGTAAATAAAAATTTTAATTGCTCTAATCTCCATTCTTGTTCCGTAAGAGTTACTGAATATCCCATTAATCTATAGAAATGAAATTTGTTTTAAATATTTAATCGTTCTTTAGGTAAAGTCTAATTCAAATTGTCTCCTTAAAATATCTAATACCTTGTTAATAAGTGAGCAGCATAAAGTCTTTCAGTATTTGTCCAAAATGTTTTTGTTTTTGTATCTGGAATTTCTTTGGGTATCGTATTCTCAATAATATCTCTGTATATTTTTGACACCTTTTTAATACCTTCTAAACTCAAATTTCCAGTAATTATTTGCACTACTTTTGTACCAGTTTTTTTTTCTATCATTAAGTCGCCTGGATGCAATATTAACTTCTTTAATACAGCAATCTGTGTTTTTAGCTTGGTATCATTGCTAGTCGTAGCCGATGCCAGTAAATGTAAATTTCCCTTAAATGCAACGAGTACTTCATCTTTGTCATGTTTTTTATTTCCATAAAACTTCCTTAACATATACTGCATATAGTTTGTAGATAATAACGAAGGAAGTGTAGACTTATCTGCAGTATTCGACAATATTAATTTAAAAATTTCTACAGCTAAATGTTCATCAATTCTTGAAGGTTTTATAAACTTCTGATCAATATACATCCAAAATTCAGTAACAAGTTCAACTGATGTTAAATTTTGGCAAAATAATTTAAATACTGGATGATGGCATAATATAACTTTAGGTAAATCCTGAAGATTAATAATGAAGGTTAATCATGATTTCTTCTAAAAACTACTTATTATAAAAATAAGAATATATTTCTAATGTATACTTACCAGTAATATCTTTACTATATCAGTCAAAGACTCTTTGGTAACATCTCCTGTACCAAAATGTTCCTTCCAAAAAGTTGTGTTTACAATTAACGGATATTTGTCTTTTATTATTAGCAGAGCATAAATTGTATCTAAAGTTTGCTCCGACCATGGTTTACCAAATTCTATTTCAACAATTGGACAAACTAATTTTTTCATTTCCTTTGTGTCAACTTGATTTACAAATTCAATAAAAAACAAAATAGAAGGAAGCGATAGATAACTACGTTGCCTGCCTCCCTTAATAAGATCTTGTATAATTTGTTTTTGCAGTTCGATTGTACTTTTTAAGAGTATTTTAGATCGTATTAATGCTCCGTATACTAATATTCGTCCCATATAAATATCAGCATTTTCCTATAATAATATTATGTTACATATATACCATGATAATAAGCATACATGACATTAAACATAATACGTAATAATTAGTGATATACTTACACCCTTGTTGTTACTATTCACTGGATGCAATTCACTATCTACTATAGACACTATGTCTTCTATTGACATTTCAGGGTGCATTATTAAAAAAACTGTCAAAGTTGTATAAAATCCTAATCTTGAAGAGGTTTTTGATGCACCTAAACCTCGAATTAGTCTCCTTATTGCATATTTAAACTCTTTTCCGTCACTTTGATTCTAAAACATTGTTTGTAGACAATTCGTTTGTAATAAAATGCTATTATAAACATGTTTCGCGCTTTTAAAAAGCAATTGATTTGAGGTTATTTTTAAATAAACACTTACAGAAGTTTGTTCAAGCAAATACTTCAATAGTTCAATACCACCATTTATTCTACCATGTTCAGTTTCATTTCTGAGTTTTGTAAAATGATCAAGAATTGTAGAATCCATTTTATTCTTTTCCTTTACTTTCAAGTCATTTGAAACAGCCTCTACCATGTGCACTCCCTTGTCTGCCATCTTACTTCGTTTAACCGAAAACTACGTTAATCTTAAGGCTATCTACATTAAAACGTATATACGTAATAATGTTAATAAAAGAGTACAGTGAATATTGGTAATATTTTAATTATAATTATATGAACGAGACAAATAAGGAATTCAATATAAAATCAAAAATTAATGTTTCATGTTTAAAAAACAATACACTGTCAATCGTTTTCTTAAAAACTTTCTTATTTTTGATCAACACTTTCGAAATATACCATCAACGGGAAATTTTAGTACACAATACTAAACATTATTAATACAAAAATCAGTATTTTCTAACAAAGCATCACCGAAACTTAGTCTTTTAAAAATTTATACTTTAAGTTGTTGTAAGCATTTTGTTCTATCAGATGCAAATTTTCAATTCTTTCATAAATTGTTATCTGTATTTATCAATTGATATGTGTAAGTAGATTTCTATAGTCTTATGATTTAAAGGAAAGTGCCATCTTGAACATAGTAACTCGCTCGACCCGCGCGGTCCCGGTCAGTTTCGTGCATCCAATATGGCTGGTCGAGGTGGTTACGATGATTCAAGGCAAGTATAGACTGCAATTTCTTTCGTGTACAATAATCGTTGAAGTTTTCCTGAGACAGTGTAACGGTAGGATATAGTCAGTGTACCAAACTGGTGAAAAAACACCTTCTTTCCTCGATAATCTTACGTTTTTAAGGTTAAATGAGTTTCGATTAGAGAGGAGCGCAGCACCTTGCAGATATGGTGCTTTCGACACGCGGCTTTATTTTGGCCGGCCAAACATTGATGTATCATACTCGCAACACTATTAACGAAACTGTTATTTGTTTATTTGTACAACATATCTCACTTATCTGTTTGAGAATATTACTTATTGTAACGCGGAAATATAATTATGATTGTATTATTTATTAAAATTTATGCTCCGGAAATTAATGTTAATCTAATATTATAATTATTGGTTTTTTAACTCAATTATAATTACAAGTTCATATGTCTAAGTACAAATACAAAAATTATTTCATTTTTAGTGTATTGGATTACACAAATGTATATAATATTGAAAACGTTCGATGTCGTCACTTTTGTTTGTTAAATGATATAAAATAAACTATTTTATTAAAAACATGTATATATATATATATAATGTAATATGCAAAGTAATCTGAGTAATACCATTCTTTATGTGTTTAAATGAATGTAGTTCTTTTGTTTTTATACAGAGATTATGGATATCGTAGAAATGGAAAACCATTACCAACTGAACCACCTTATACTGCGTATGTGGGAAATTTGCCAAATGGAGTTATCCAAGGAGACGTGGATAAAATCTTTAAAAATCTTACTGTTAAAGGAATCAGATTGGTGAAAGATAAAGAAACTGATAAGTTTGTATGATACTACCGGAGATATATTAGATACGAGAAAATTATAGTTGTGATGTCATTAATATTTATCTTATATCTTCTGCAGGTTTAAGGGCTTTTGTTATGTCGAATTTGAAGATTTGAATGATTTAAAAGCTGCATTAGAAATGGATGGTTCAGTAGAAATCGATGGTTGTCTGATTAAGGTAGATGTAGCAGAGGGTAAAAGAAACGACCGAGGAAGTGGTTTTGACAGAAGAGCTCGTAGCGGAGGCACCAGTGGAGGTGGAGGAGGTTTTAGAGGAAGAGAAAGTGGTCGTAGTGGATATGGTGATGACTACGGTAATCAATTCTTATATTTATATATTTCTTTATACTTTGTGTTTAATATCTAAATTAATTTACTTACCATTCTAGTTGTTACTGATTATAATATGTTGAAATGTTGAGAATTTTCTGAACGATGTGAAATACCTAATCTGTTCTGTTAATTGTTATAATTTGTCAGTTAATGTTAAAATATTTTTAATGATTTTAATTATAATATACAGGAGGTTACAGTGACAGAGGTCAGCAAAGTGGTCGGCAAGGTAATTCATGGGATATGAGGGGTGGTAGCCGAGGGGGTGGCAACAGTCAGTTTACCGAAGACACAAGTGGAGGTAGTCGAGAATGGAATCGTGGTGTACCACATAGTGGCTATAGTACCAGGCCACCATCCGTTAATACAAGAGGAACTGAACGAAAACCATTTCCTGAAGAAATGTTTAATAAAGATCCACCTCCAGGTTTGCTAATCTCCTTCTACTACTTCTTCTTGTGTTTTAATAATTTGAGATGAGCCGATAATTGTTAATATATTTATTAATATAGACACAACTGGAAGAAAACGTTTGGTGTTAGCCAAAAGAACAATTCAAACACCTGTAAACGCGGTTGCTGAATCAAGTAAATCAAGTTCAATATATGGTGGTGCAAAACCTCGAGAGGAGACTCTTAAAACTTACGACAAGTAAAAATATTATTATGTTTAATAGTTTCTGATTCCCTAAATTAGAGGGGATGGAACTTCCCTAACAAAGATTTGGAAACCAATGCGAGATTTTTTAGTTTCCTCACAGACAATGGGAAGAATCTCTTCAAAGCTGAAATAATGAAATTATGATAATTTTTATTTACCCCTAAAGGGGAGCGTCTTCCCCAAAAATTCATAAGGACAAAAGGTGATTTAATGAGAATCTTAGGTTCTACGCATTTGACATTTTTAATTCAGAATAAAATTTTCTTGTCTAATGCCCTCTCTATTTACATTAACTTCTTAGTTGAAATGAATTGTAATAGTAAATTGGGAATTTAAAGTAAATACTGTGTGCACAATGCATGCTTCAATAGTGTTTGTATTTATATATATACATATATAAATATTATACATAAATAAATATATATATATTTATATATATATATATGTATATATATGTATATATATATATATATATATATATATGTAAATCATAATTGTTGAGATGATACAGAAGTTTTAATATTCATGTCAATTTCATGTTGAGTTTTGTATCAATTTGTAATAATACTGAGGGTATGTGTACAAACTATTAAAAATATATACTGCCATTGCATGTGTATTTGATCCCGTGCAAAGCCGTATTTTCAAAAACTGTACTCTAAAATAATCCCTATTTCAAAGAGTACAAAGCATTATCTGTATTATTTTTCCTTCCTTCCAATTTTTATGTTTCACTTTAATACTGATTATTGTATGTGCTTGTTAAATTGATTTGAGAATAATTATTTAATAGATAAAGTCGTACTTGATTGAAATAATTAAACTACTTGTTTACTCACGCTTAAGATACATAATTTTTGAAGAATTGAAATGTTTGAGTGATTGAAGAAATTCTACATCACCAAAAGATACGACGATAATGTGTCGATTATTAAACAATAATATTGTGTAACGAATTAATTAACTATACTAGTAATAAATGTCGATCATTTGGAAAGAATATCGATGGTTATAAGATAATGAATAAAGGGAAACTTGAAATAATGACAAATACTATGTAAAACAATGCTTGTATATGATATTATTTCCTGAATAAAGTAGCTGTTTGCCTGATAAACTGTTGTAAACTGTGTAAACTTGCCTGCAAAAATGTATCGTCAGAATTAAGGGACAATAGGCGATAAAAAGTTATATGTAATTTTAATTATGAATACGTAATATTAATACATTTTGTAAATTATTCGTAAATATATTAAAGTAATTTGTTCGGATAATTTTTCATCATAATTCGATGTTCAACTTTTATTTAATTTTTCATACATTTAATTAAAACATTTAAAAAATATATGCTAAAAATAAATTACATTTTATAGTGTAATTACATGTTTAATGATCATTTGTATTGATGAAGGATGTAATATAGATAAAATGGTTATCTTATTTCTCATAGAACTCCGGAGGTATTTCAGTTGCCACGCCTAAATTTCTTCCAATTGAGGGATATCTTCCTTCCCCCACTTTACATGAATGTACGATATACAGTAACGTTTTATGTACAGTCGGTGCAACATCTTTTATATTTCAATGAAGCTGCAATAAACAATTCGGTTTTATTATAGTTATGACTTCCGTCATCAATTAGTTCATTCCAAAAAGAGAAAAAGTAATGTGAATTCAAACAAAAGTTATAAAGTGAAACAAACTCTACGCCGTTTTATTTGACGCATGTATATTTTCGGTATGGTTGTCATATCGTGTTTTGTCACAATACGACGCCTGTTTACCTAAAATTTGGTTTCCGATTATTTTTTAAATATTTTCAGGCATCGTTCAATCAGTAATTCCTTTTTTGTGGGTTACCCTTTTAGAAAAAAATGTCTACTGAAAGTGTAAAAACCGTACGTATTGTTTAATTAGGAATAAAAGTGATTTGCAATATTTGTTTGGTTGCACCGCGTAAGAAAGTCTTTGTATTATTTATTTCTAAAGTTTTATTAATTTGTTATTTTCTCGTTGTACAGTTTGCTAGCCTCGAAACTCCAGGATATGTGGGATTTGCAAATTTACCCAATCAAGTACATAGGAAATCTGTTAAGAAAGGATTTGAATTTACGTTGATGGTTGTTGGAGAATCTGGTCTTGGAAAATCTACATTAGTCAATAGTCTATTTCTTACTGATTTATATCCAGAACGTGTAATTCCTGATGCTATAGGTAAGGTTAATTTTGTATGTATACTTTTATACACACTTAATATTTTATGCAATACTATTGTTAGTTATTAATGTATTAATGTTATATGAATAGAAAAAACTAATCAAACTGTAAAGCTTGATGCCTCTACTGTGGAGATTGAAGAAAGAGGAGTTAAACTTAGGTTGACTGTTGTCGATACACCTGGTTATGGAGATGCAATTGATAATACAGATAGTTTTAGAGCTATTATACAATATATAGATGATCAGTTTGAAAGATTTTTACGCGATGAAAGTGGCTTAAATAGAAGAAATATAGTAGATAATAGAATACACTGTTGCTTTTATTTTATTTCTCCGTTCGGTCATGGGTAAGAAACATTTGATTAAAAATATATTTTAGAGATGATAGAGAAGTTATTAAATATGTTTATATTTACTGTTTCTGCTAGATTGAAACCATTGGATATAGAATTTATGAAACAACTTCATAATAAAGTCAATATTGTGCCAGTAATTGCTAAAGCAGATGTTCTTACGAAAAAGGAAGTTTTACGTTTAAAAAAGCGTGTCATGGAAGAGATCGAGGGCAGCGGTATAAAAATCTATCCTCTGCCAGATTGTGATAGCGACGAAGATGAAGATTATAAAGAACAAGTTAGACAACTGAAAGAGGCAGTCCCATTTGCAGTATGTGGGGCAAACACTTTATTAGAAGTCAAAGGGCGTAAAGTACGTGGACGCTTGTACCCATGGGGTGTTGTAGAAGTTGAGAATCCCGATCATTGTGATTTTATAAAATTGAGAACAATGTTGATGTAAGAGAGAGTATTACTATATAAACAAATTATATTAAAAACTGAAAGAAATTGTTATTTTTGATTTCTACATGTTTGCAGCACACATATGCAGGATTTACAGGAAGTAACACAAGAGGTACATTATGAAAATTATCGTAGTGAAAGGTTGGCGAAAGGCGCCCCTGTTCCACCTCGCAGACAAACGTAAGTTTAATGATGTATGCCTGAATTTATTTATTATAATATTAGATGCATTTATTAATTCACTGAATCTTTCCGTTAGCAGCATTGTAGAATCTGAGAAGACTAATGCTGTATCCGAAAAAGATCGTATTTTACAAGAAAAAGAAGCAGAATTACGACGTATGCAAGAACTTTTGGCAGTAATGCAGGCACAAATGCAACAGCAGCATCCATAATTACATACAATATATGCACAAACGCATAAAGGTACACAAATTGATCACCATTAAAGGTGCCAAAAAGATATATTAACTAATTAATATGGTATCCAAGATAAAGTTGTAATAGGAGTGCATAGTTTTTATGAATTCGTTTGTGACAAACGTATTATGTAAATATACGTTTTTTAATTCAGTATTTTCTTTAAATACTAAGTCGAATAATATTCATGTTCGAGTGTCTTACAGAAGTCAAAACAAAAATGTGCGATAAGTGCCTTGCATATTTCTTTTAAATAGAACAATTTACAGTTCCATTATTGAAATACAAATATTGAAATAATAACTCATATAAAAATAAATTTATGTAACACTGTTGTTATAAATATTTATTAGTTGAAGGATACAGTACAATTCAAATTTGATAAATCATTATTAGTAAGTATGTAATAGCTATACGATATAAGGAATTCATCGAAACAAATACAATTTTTTAAGGATACGAAAAATTCCATATCAAAACAAACTTAAAACTTATTAATACAAATTTTGTATAGGTACATGTATGTATATGTCAATGTTCTCTAAGTATTGATATTTTATACAATTGACAAACAAACTGAGGAAAGCATACAGTTTGCAAGCCATATCTTCCAATGTTCCATGTATATTTTTTTAAGTAAAGCAAAAAGACTTTAAGACTGTTTTAGTATCAAGCTGTCAGTAATAATTCAGTATACCTAAGAACGAAAAAATTTATTTTTTACTGTGATAGGCAGTATCGTATAGAAAACATAGATCTGTTTATGTTTCTGCAATATGTAAAGTATTATTTTTATTTTGAAACAGCATGTATGTTACTTTTACTTAATATTGAATAAGACTTAGACGTTTAATTCATTGTACGACTTATGTGACACAATTTAGATAATTTAAATCATAACATTGTATTTAACGAATTGAAAATCAAGAAGATTTTAAGGATGTAAGTAAAATAAGTATCAATGTATTACGTAAATTTATTTTTTCTTAACCATTGTACTTATTTCTATGCATTTTTGTACTAAGAACATCATCGCGCTTTTGTATGTATTATACAAATACACTCAAAGTGCATTTTATACTTTTTTTTATACAAATATACCGATTACAATTCATGACATTTATGGTCTAAACTTTACTCTCTATGATTCATATAATAGTCTACTGCAGTTGAAAATGTGGCAAAGCCTGCTGCTCCAAATAAACCTGCCTTTACACCAGCTGAAATATGAAATTGCATTGTGAAATATATTATATTTCAGTTTGATCTACATAAACAATCAGTACCTCGTAATCCTAATATTCCACCTGTAAATCCACCAGCATATGCCGTATTCTTCCAATCATTCTTACCTCTATACTAGAAGTAAAATTTTTAAATGTACTCTTAGTATTATTACGAACTGATACAAAATTATATAGAATTTATAAAAGTATTACCGATTCTATTGAGCATTCAATTGCAGTAAATACACAACCAATGATGGCAAAATTTTTTGCATAACTTGAAGCTGTGCTTCCCATTTCTCTAATTGTTTCACGTACAGTTTGTTGTTTCTCGATACTAGCAAAATTTGGATTTACACTAGCTGTAAACCATCCTATTACACCTCCCAAGGCGTACCCTAAAAATAGAATTTTTTTAAAATTATAATAAACTGAACAATAACAATTTAACATAATCATGTAGCATACCTATAAAACAACTACATATACTTTTAAAAGTACAACTTTCTGCAACACTTTCCATGCGTTTTTCTACATTACTTTTAATTTGTACAGGTGCCACTGTCCGTGGAATTATAATATTTTCTCTAAATCTTTGCTGATTACCAACAAGGTATACTGCTATTTTATCCCAATTTGTGTCATTTATGAAAACTCTTCTTTCACTATCTTCTGATGGTTTAGGTGGATCAATGTTAAACATTTTTAGATGAATTGTTTGTACTTCTTATAGAATACAAAACGACATCGGTAGATATTTCAAAAGTTAATTACTGTGAGTTCCTACAAATCTGTTGATAGGAAATGCTGGAATTGTATAAGATATATATGCATATAGTATTAATTCATGTAAATATCTACAAATAAAAGAAAAACTGCATATGGTATACATATTGAAAACTAAACCAATGTTGTTAACATACTCTTCACTTTAACCTATCATCATAGGACTTTCAATGAATTCCAAATAAAAATGTATTAAAAGACTATTTTACAAACTTCAATAATTAACTATATTCTTACATAAGAGCACAGAATTAACATTTCTTTGTTTTATAAAAAGTAATACGCGACCGTGCTTACACTTGTTTTATCATAAATACGCATGTTGTATACAAACATAACCGTATGAAAGTATAGAAAAATTATTTATATTATAACGTAAAGTGTAAAGGATATAAATTATCTTGCAAAGTACCTATTTAATTGCACAGCAGTAAACAATTAAAGATATACAAGCGTAAAACAAAAATTTTATTCTAATTTTTCAGTATATATATTCCATGACATTTCTGAAAATGGTGATACACTTCATAATATTTGTCCCCTAAGTAAGAAAGAGTATTTCTTGATATGAAATATTAAAATCGTATATTCTTCAATAGAGAGGTTTGAGAGGTTATATGTATTAACAGAGAGGATGCTCTCCAATGCTCTCTCATACTATACTGTACTATACGTACTATACTAATTTCGCTAGGCCTGTCTCGAGCAGATATTGAGCACAGCCTGGCGAGCAGATGGTGGACATTATGCTGTCAGAAGTTCTGACTCAGAACGACGCTTATTGAAGCTGCTCGAAGCTGAGGCTGAGGATGCTCGGAATCTGCTCGATTTTGGACAGCACACCCTGCCAGCAGAAAGCGATACTTCTGCTGACGATGATGTCCGTCCAAAATCGAGCATTTTGCTTACTGAGTAGCTATATAGGGAAAAGTGTACTGAAAATAGTACAATTTGCAATAATGCGGTATTATTTAGAACTCAAAAAATATTCTTTATCAAAGATGAGGATTTCGCTGCGTATTTTTTTTAATAGAGAAGAAATCATATATTCAACATCAATTTTTCAAATTTTCCAACAATTTTGAATTTCATATACTTGATTTTGCTATAAATGCATAAAGATCCACAGTCTAATAATTATATACAGTCAGAGACTCTCTGATACAGTTGGATACAGTATCTCGTCGGTGCTGTGTGAATGTAGATTGTAGACAACTGTAGACTTGCTATATATCTGCTATATAGTGACAGAGAGTTTCTGCTAGTGAGAATTGAGTAGGATTCTGTATACTTCATTTGTACAGCTACATGTAGTTATCTTTGAGCAGATCACGGTGAAAGGAGAATTCTTTTCACACCGTGGACTATATAAGGGTAAATAATATCAGAGAGGATATCCTCTTTGATAATACGTAATAGCAGGTGATAGCGCAGTTCTGAAGTTATACTTTCACAGAACACAACTTATTTTACGCATGCGCACGGAAAATTGGTTGAAGTAATCTATGACTCAAAACATGTGCAATTCGTCTGTTTAGATTTAGAATGGCGCCAATGTACGATGATTCTGACAGGTTATTTACACGTGACAGTTTCTTATTGTCAAAGTTAAACAGCAAAATTTCGATTTTGTTGAATTAACTAAATGTTAAAGTAGTAACGAGATTACGTGATTAAGAGTGTTGAATAGTTTATAACGATTATGGAAGGAAAAAGTCTAGTTGAAGAGGATAATGAAGATGGTGAAAAACTCATTACCTATGTTATTTACAAAAATTGTACATTTCGAGAAACAGCAGTTGGAATTTAATGTATTTGTATTTTCAGAGACCGATAATGTTGTTGATCTTAAAAATAGAATACCATTGTTAAAAGAGTTATTTCATATACATGGAAAAGTCGGTGAAGGTACATTTAGTTCTGTGTTTCTAGCTACGCTGAAATCTTCTAATGGATCGAAAAAGTTTGCATTGAAACATTTAGTTCCTACTCGTCATCCTGAAAAGATTGAACGTGAATTATTATGTATGCAACAAATAGGGTAATGAATATATACGTAATCTTGATTATAATTCATTAAAAATTAATATACAAATATATTTACACAAATGTGCTTGTTATCAGAGAATGATGAACTGAACTGTATTTTCAGTGGTAAAGATTATGTGGTTGGATTAGATCTGTGTTTGCGAAATTTTGAGACAGTGGTTTTTGTAATGCCGTATATGAGACATGACAAATTTTCGGTATATTAGTATTTATATATCAATAAAGAATATCTTTTTCTATATATAAGAGTTATAACACAATAATACTTTAACAATAACTGTTACTAGGACTATGTACAAAATATGACTGTCCAAGAAACAAAGGATTACATGATAGCATTGTTGACTGCGTTGCGTAGAGTTCATAAATTTAATATTATACATAGGGATGTAAAACCTAATAACTTTTTATATGATCGGTGCAATAAAAGGTGACTATTTATAACTTCTCTTTGCATAAGATATATATTTTAAGAAAAATTAATATTTTTATCTCTTGTTTCCCATAGATACTTGCTAGTGGATTTTGGTTTAGCACAAGAATATGTTGCTGAAAATAAACCGACTAATGTTGCATTAACTGTTTCTAATGTACAATCCATCAAACGAAAAAGATCAGACGAAGTAAAGTATTGATTATTAAAACTTGTGAGATAATATTAATATTTTTATAATACATCATCAATTCAATATGTTTTAGAATTCCTTAAATCAATCTCTAAATTCAAAAAAGAAAGTAACAGCAGAGAAATGTTATTGTTTTGGGAAACCTAAAGTTTGTTCGATATGCACGTTGAGACCAGAACAGGCAGCTGCAAGGGCTGGTACGCCTGGATTTCGTGCACCAGAGGTTTTATTGAAACATCCTTCACAAACCCAAGCAATCGACATTTGGGCAAGCGGAGTAATGATGCTATGTGTTCTTAGCAGTACACAACCATTTTTTCATTCTCCAGACGATTGTACAGCTTTAGCAGAAATAACAACTATATTTGGGTCAAATAAAATGCAACAATGTGCGCATAAACTAGGTACCGTGATAAAAAATATTCAGTTTCATTTATTACAAAATATTTTGTTTCACTTCTGTTTTTATTTTGTTTATTTTTCACGTTTTATATTTTTTTTGCTGATTTAGGGAAAAAGATTATCTTTTGCGAAGATATACCAGGCACTGATATTGTGTCTTTATGTCAGAAGTTAAAAAAGAGAAATAAAGGTTCATTGAATAATAGTAGTGATCGTAGTAGCATGTATGAGAAGGTATTTTAATTTATTATTTATTGATAAGCATAATTAAGAACTAAAAGTAGAAAATAATGAAAAAAAAATTGTATAACACTATATTATTTTGTATGTTTCAATATTTTTCAAGGCATCATTGGATATCCAATTCCCAAAAGAAGCGTATCACCTTTTATTAAGATTGCTGGATTTAGATTACAAAACACGACTAACTGCGGATCAAGCATTGCAACATCCATTCCTAAAATCATAGCTTTCGTTGCATTACAATAATGACTCAAGTTGTTAATTACTTTTTTGGTGGATTGGTATGGAGAAAATATACATTAAAATACGAACAAATATAATTAGTTATTTGATTTTATTAAAATTAAAAATATGTTTAACTCGTACATACTTATATGTATGCATATAAATGCATTCATCCTATACGTGAATGTTTATACAAAATAAATAATATGGAATCTTACAAAATAAATAGTTTCATTTTATTAAGTAACAGTCGTATACAATATTTGATTGTTAATAAATGCAGTATATGCTAGTGATTTGGCAAAATCTGAAAAGAGAATGGGCTCTTTAACACTAAGTGATCACATTTTATACACACCTGTCCTTGACTTTTTTTCTGAAATTTCCTAGTTTTGTAGAATTCTATACAATAATTGAAAATGTTCAGTTTTTCGATATAGTTGAAACTTTCTCACTTATAAAAGTCACGGTGATTGCTATGAGGCAAATGACGTAAAATGTGAATACTTTGCATGAAATATCGCAACTACTACTTAAATCTACCTTCATTGCACAGTTTACTGTAAAAATTCAATGACACACATATTATTTAGGCACTCCATGGTACTACGAAATTGTAATCATTGTTAAAAATATTTCATATTCAATATAAGTGTAATTAAGTACATACTAAAAATTTATTCAACGTTTTCTAAATTATTTGAATCCTGAGGTGGTTGTTCTTCATTTGTACTTCTAATAAGTTTCCATTTTGCTGCTGCTTCTAATGCACTGCTAGCTATTTCTTTGATCTCTTTATTTTCTACAGTATCGTTCTTAGTTAAAGCCATTAAAATTTCCATTACATCGGTTTCGATTAATCTTGCTGCAACATCCTTAGTGCTCTTGATCATGTTTGAAACAATCACAACACCTCTATGTTGTAAATCAAGATTTGGATTAGCAAGTAAAAATCGTAATGATTCTAACCAATCCTTTGAATCAAATATTTTAATACACGATTTATTGCTAATTGATGTCAACATCGCTAACGCTCCTGCCGCTGCTAAACTTGTCTCCACATCTTCATCTTCGCAAAGAATTACTAGATATTTCACTCTGTCATTTTCTTGTTCATAATATTTTATAGTATCTTCACACATTATCAAGTTATTCATAACTTGTGTGGACGCACGTTTCAGCATATCATGATCCTCAAACATATAGCTTTCTATTTTTTGAAAACCTCCTTCCTTTAATATTCGTTTTCTAATGCTATCATTAATACCCGCCAAATTACACAGAGCCATTAAGGCTTCAAAGTTTTCAAGGGCGGAACATTCTGGATTTAAAAGGTTTATGAAAGGTCGAACTACTTCCATCATTCTTTGGCCAGGGAAAGCAACCTCTGGATTGATCGTAATTCCTAAACGTGCAAGGGCTTGAGATGCTTGTTTCTTTCCTTTTTCAGTTCCCTCTAAAGCCAATGGTAAAAGAGCTTTCGCTCCTCCCTGTTGAACAACAATACCTCTAACTTCACGTTGACTACAAATTGCGTTGAAAACACGCGCTATTAATTCCTTGCTGTTTTGACTTTCCGTTTTAGAAAGACTAACCAGCGCACTTGTAACGCCAGCTTTAGCTAGTGCAATTTCTCTTTTCTTTACGAAATCAATGTCGTCAAGTTCATGCTCCTCAGGTATATGATGTTTTGCAAATTTTGCTAATTCCACCATTTCTGGTATAATTTCTTGTTTATCATAAGCATTACACAAATTTACTAATGTTGTAACAACACCGTAGATGACAGACTGATCACCAGTTTTAGCAAGTTCTATCATCGCTTTGACCGCTGCGCCATCCTCGATAAGTTTTTCTTTAACTTGAGCGTCAAAAGTGAGGTATGATAATCCTTCCACTGCCCATTTCCTCATATCTTTCTGTTTCTTGGGATTAATTAAGAACCTCCGACAAGCTTCTGCTAATCTCGTTGTTGCGCCATCCGCAAATGGTCTAATCGTGGCATCTGAACCACCTGAACTACCCAGCTTACACAAGCCTACTAATGCACGTACTTTGATAGAATCATCTTTAGATTGATATAATTTTTTCAGAATATTTACTCCTTGATTTATAATTGCAGTAGCTTTGTCTTTCTTAGATGCAGCAGCAACTATACATTCACAGGAAACTTTTTGTTGTAGTAAATCGTCTGTGCCTGCCATTACAAGTATCATTTCTAAGATACCTTCTCTAGCAATCACTGTGTTTCCAACATCCAATGGACCAAGCAATAATGTTGTTATAGCAACTACAATGCGGACCTTTTCAAGATATACATAAGCAAAATGATTAGAAATATATTTTCCTCTATGAAATTTCTGAAAAATGTAAAAGAAAGCAATTCCTTACCTTGGATTCTATATCTGGATCGAGTAACTTATCTTTAATAAATTCATCAATGGCATTTCTGAATTTTTCTTTTGCTGCATCATAATACATATTTTCATAAATTCTTGCTAAGCATACACTGGTCACAGTTCTGGTAGATGGTGTGATCTCCATTGAAGATTCATATTTGTATTCTTCAAGTTCACTAGCTACTTCCATTAAACGTTGTAAGCCACGAAGTTCAACCAACTGTTCTGCCCAATTTAATGCAGTATAGTGAACGTTGCGTATAATTAGTTCAAGAATTGCGTCTCTAGCTAATCCAGAAATAGTTCTACTTGTTACACTATATAATAAGCAAGACAAAATAGTATCAATTTGCTTATTATATTTTTCACATAATTCTTTCTTTGGTTTTGTATCTGGTTTATTGTCCATGCCACTGTAAGTATTGAGTATAGTCTGAAAAGCATAGTTATATATTTAGACATTATTGTTGAATTTGAGTTAGTCTAGTTAGTAAGTAATGCTTTAAATTAATAAACAAGTGCTTTCTCATATTATAGAAAATAATAGTAGGCTTACGAACCTGCAAGCAATACTGAGCAGCATTTACTCTTTCTGTAAGTTTACTGTTAATCATTTCCAAATAGTAAGGTATTCCGATATCCTTTAAAATAAGTTCAGTCCGGACAATATTATCTTTAGATAATTCAGCAATGATCCGAATTGCAATTGTTATTATTTCCTCATTTTTTTCAAATTTTAAAAGTTTCATTATTTTACACACAATTCCATCCTTTAACATAATTTCTGCACCTGCCCTTTCCCTGGCAAGGACAAGCAAGTTATTCATTGCTGTTTCTCGCTTTTCATTGGCCCCTTTCATTTCAAAAACTATATCCATCATTTGTGATACCTATAAAAGAATCCAATTGTGATAAATTATGTTATAATAAATTATAGTATAATTTGTGATATCGTATTATGTAATAAGTGTCAATATACAAACCTTGGCACTGACACGAGAATTTTGTTTATATCTTTCTTGTACGGTCTCGTGTAAACGTGCTGCAATAGGTTGAATCGCCTTATTACCTGGATCATACGAAATAATGTATCTAGCATCACGATATGCCTCTTCGTATCTTTCTAATGCTTCTAACGCTTGACATCTGCGATATAATGTTTTGGGATCATTTGGACATATTTTAAGAGATTCATCGCAATCCTTAATGGCTTTATTGTGTTCTTCTTGTTTTAAATATACTGCAGCACGATTCTTATAATAAATAGCCTTTTCAGAGTTGTTTTCATTTGTAAGCTTTAAGGCATTCGTGTAACAATTCAATGCCTCTGACCAATTCTTTTTATTAAATTCCTCATTACCCTTTTCTTTCCATTGTTGCGCAGTTAAATTTGTTGTTTTTGTCATATTGAATGATTTTTTAGCTAAAAGATTGTGTGTGTAAACATATATTTACTTCTCAAACATGTTTAATAAATAAGAAACAAATATTGACGAATTTAAATGAACAAAATTGAATAATACACGATAAAAACGTTAATTAAAAATAATATAACTGTATACTTACACAACAATAATATGTATAGAATATGTGAACTTTTTAAAAAACTTGAGAGTTCACTTTCCACTTTGACTGTCGGCAACACTCTCGGAAGCTTGCGATGCAATACTGAGGTTGATACCGCCTTTGCATCGTGTTAAAAAGACTTTAGAAATGTCTGGACGCTACGAGAATATTTCAAGTTTATTTTAAACTGTGTTCGCTCCACGAACCGAACGAAAGCATAATCGTCGGTTTAAAATAGGTTTTCTACACACTATAGCAATTTTGTTATTTTTGCTGCAGTATCGTATAGTATATACATAGGACATAGGTCTTTGGTCTAATAAGCTTAGACCAGCTTCGACTATACTTCACTATACAATATACTTATAAACCCGGCATAGGTATAGGATATGCATAGGACGCAGTATTCCAAGATAACGGAGTATCTGCTGCCCACAAGCACGTCACAAGATAATTCAAAATGATGGATAGCGATATAAAAGCGAGATATATAAGTATATTTATGCATTATTTCGTAAACATTTGGAAAAGTAGTGCAAACTCATTGCATAAAGAATTGTAAGGAACGACAGGATCGTGATACAAATATATCTTTCCAAAAGTAAGTATAATATCTCACATATATTGTTCTTACTATTCTTTTTTTAAATAAAGTAAGTTGTGAGGAAATAAATACAGCTTTCATATTAGCACTATTGAAAATAATAAGAGTAAAGTAAAAATGAACGAGTAATAAAATAAAATATATATTACAGTTAGTTTTCAGAAATATTTATACAGAATGAGCTACGATTCCCCTTTCCCAACAGACTATAACACTTTGCCCACAACAGTCATCTGGTAGACGATGTAATCCTGAAACAAGGCATGTTATCTGAAGCCGGGTCTATAAGTATATACTATATGGTCTAAGGAATAGACAGTGCTGAGAATCTGAGATATTGTTCAAAATAGTAACGTATCTACATTATGATGAAAAGGTAGTAGTAGTGGGGTAGTGATATTGGCGGAAAAGTACCGAAATAATCTGTTCCGGACAAAGAGACGCGAAACGACACGAGACGAGACGAGTGTCCTACGAGTTGCAGAATGTACACAAATACACGTCATACATTCATTTTTCACAATGAAATCATAAAAATTTTTAAACATTTTACAGGGTGACCAAGATACCCTATTTTATCGAGAATTTTACTTTACTGATACTAAAATCGCCGCGCATGTGCGAGATAACTTGTCCAATATCTCAGCCTCTGTAACTCTTTGACTCTGTGAGACTCACTGACTCACACTCCAGTCAGTGCTGCTAGCCTGCCAGACAGTTGCAGACAGTGCTGCCAGATGATATCCAAACGGATATCATTCCTTCTCCTCCCTTTCCCTTTCCACTATCCCATTCTACTACCGTAAACACACTCCAACAACCCCCACTAAGACCGTAAACTGGTTGCGCAGTCGCGCAACTGCTCTGGTCATCAGAGAAGGGGTACGTTATTTTCGTCGATTTCCCCGTTCTGGCAGCACTGCTCACAGTGTGAGTAGTTGTAAGTTGTAGTTGTAGATACTCTCAATGAGAGTTTCTCATTTCCCCTCTGGTAGCGCGTTTTTATGATTCTATCAAGATAGGTGTAATAGAATCGGTGTGTGGAACGTTTTATGTATTAATTTATAATGCAATTGTAATTGTTTACGCTCAGTTTTGATAAGAAATTAATATATTTTACTATATGATAAAATGCTACAGTCTGTTTTGAAGTCTGTATTTGGTTATGATGAGTTTAAAAGCGACATTCAGAAACGAGCAACTACTGCTGTTTACAAAGGTTAAATTAGTTATATTTTGACAATATACTTTTAGACAATAAACAGTTTTCTGTGTGTAATCGGTTGTGTATTTTCAGGTAAAGACGATGTGTTTATATGTATGCCAACCGGAGGTGGTAAATCACTTTGTTTTCAATTACCAGCCATAATGAAAGAAGATAAAGTTACAATTGTCTTCTCACCACTGTTAGCTCTTATGAAGGTACATAGTTAATTTAATGTAAGATGGAAAGACGATACAGTGAGTTATATAACATTGATTTCATATTATAGAACCAAATAGATTTTCTAGTTAGCAAAAAGATAAATGCAAGTTCATTAAACTCAACTACATCGACCAAAGAAAGAAACGCAATTATTAAAGATATATCATCTAATTCGCCGAAAACTAAACTATTATACGTTACTCCTGAAATGGGAGCACAGCAACATTTTCAAGTTAGTTATCTTTACTTTATTTTATCCGCAATATAAAGTCATAAATTCAAAAGAATCTGCTAAAATAATTTACTCGCATCTTTTTATAGGATATGGTAGTGAAATTAAGAAAAACAAAATCATTGGCTTATTTTGTTATCGACGAAGCTCATTGTTTAAGTCAGTGGGGTCATGATTTTAGACCCAGTTACAGACAGTTAGGTATATTTAAAAAATTATGTCCAAATATTCCTATAGTTGCATTAACAGCTACTGCTGCAAAAGAGGTAAGCTTCTTCAAGCTTTCAGTTAACATACGTTCAATAATTGTTTACTTTAATAATAGTCAATTACAGGTTAAAGATGATATAATGCAAAGCTTGAGCATGAAAAATCCATTGATATTTTCAGTGCCTGTATTTCGATCAAATCTTTATTATGACATATGGTTTTTAGAAAGTTTAGATAAACCATTTGAACACTTAAAGAGTTTTATTTTGAAGGCTCTTGGTTCCCAAGATCGTGCTACGCCAAAAGTAAGTTATACAGGCCAAAGGTATATATATATATATTTTTCTATGAACCTACAAAAAGAAATGTTTTTAGGTAAAGAAAAATTGTGGCATTATATATTGTAGAAAGAAAGAAGCAACCGAAGTGATTGCACATAAACTGTCCAATTCTGGCATATCTACTTTAGCATATCATGCTGGTATATATTATATCATTTTACAGTTTTGTACAGTAGATTGATGCATAAAAAACCTATAGGTTGGTCAGAGTATAGGCTTAAAAACTTTCTACTAAATAATTCCAATTGTAGGTTTGAAGAATCAAGAACGTAACGAGGTTCAAAATAAATGGACATCTGGTGAAGTACCTGTAATTGCAGCAACATGCAGTTTTGGAATGGGTGTAGATAAAGGACCTGTTAGGTAAAGTATAAAATTGGATCATTTTTATTTTCATTTCAATGAAATTTCGTGTTATTAATTTAAGAGAGCTAATTTAAGAACTGTTATAAAATTTATGTTATAGGTTTGTTGTGCATTGGACAGTCCCTCAAAATATAGCAGCATATTATCAAGAATCTGGCAGAGCGGGTAGAGATGGGAAACCAGCTTTCTGCAGAGTTTATTTTAGTAATGAAGAATACGGACCGATTGCATTTTTGATTAAAGAAGAAATAACGCAGAAGAATACAGAACTTGTAAAATTAAGATGGAAAAATTTTGAGAAAACTGTCTCATATTGCCTTGAAGTGAAGTAAGAATCATAATCCACAAACATTTATTCTAGAAATTTTTAATTGATATACGCTTATTTAATCAATCAAATGTATAAAATTAATTAATAGCCTGTATCTAAATTAATTAGATGCAGGCACGCAGTATTTTCCAAATATTTCGGGGACAGTCCACCACCTTGTAATAACAGATGCGACGTTTGTGAAAACAAAGATGCTGTACAAGCAAGAGTTTCACAATTCGAAATGGCTCAAACCAGAAGAAAAAGCAATTGCAGAAGTAATTTAGATGGCATAGCTTTATCAAAGTATGATGTGTGAGTAACATTTAATTTATAAATAAAATATCTGTACATGCTTTCTATTGATATATGAATATTTAAACATCTATAGAGAAGATGAAGGTGTAGAAAAAGGAATTTCAAGAGAACAATTGTTAGCTGAAAGCAAACGGGAATCAAAAGAGCTAATCAACAAACAGTTTGCTATTCGAAGAAATAATAATAAAGACAAGGAGGTACAAATATAACAGATTTTTCTGTTTATATTATTATTTTTTTTATCATACTACACTATTTTAGATAAAGAAGCAAAATCTTGAAGATGCTATACAATCTCACGTACGTGCAGCCGAAAGTACGGACATAAAAATCAAGGGTCTAACCGTTCAAGTACGAGAACAGTATTACATTCAATTAAAATCGGCGCTAACGGATAACTATGAGAAAATGTCTGCGGAGATAACGGAACAGCTACAAGAGACAGATTTTCATAATATAGCATACGAGCTTGAATATAAGGGGTTGTGTAACACCATAGTTGCAAATAAGTACAAGTTTAATATGTCTAAATTGGTATGTAATTTAGTCTATACATATTTCCTTAATGTTTTAATTTACACACAAACATTTATTTATGTTTCGTTGACAATTCAAGATTTCTTCTGTACGAAAGTGCACTAGCAGTAATACTGTTCATGAGTATTTGCTTGACTACAAATCAGACAACAAGCAACCTGCAAAGTCGGAAAGTTTCAATAAACAAATAGAGAGTAGTACCAGCTTAGATAGCGAGACAAATATACCAAATAAACTCTTTTATAAAGAAACTCGTGTTCCTTCACAAGAATCAAGTGTCACAAGCAAAAATATTTTGTATCCTACATTTAAAACCGCCTTACAGATGAATAACGTCGAAAAAATCATGCAATTACCATTTAGTAGTAATAGAGAAC
This sequence comes from Lasioglossum figueresi, assembly GCA_028455805.1. Lineage (NCBI taxonomy): Eukaryota > Metazoa > Arthropoda > Insecta > Hymenoptera > Halictidae > Lasioglossum > Lasioglossum figueresi. The sequence goes on from CM052200.1 coordinate 1,034,082, forward strand.
ATTTATTTGATGCAACAATTTTAAGAGATGACGGCGAAGACATCGAGATAATAGAAACGCAAGCAACCAAAAGTCCTGTTTATCATAGCAAGAGTGTAAACATTGAGAAAGATAAGACTATCGGAGGGGATAACAAAAAGCCTGAAGATTCTCGAAAATTTAATGGTTTCATGTGTGCTAGGAAGCTTCACGAAGACAATAAAATGATGTCAAAAGTTCAGGAGAAACATTGGCGGAAGTGTTCGCAGGAATCAAAAAGAGAGTCAAAAAATAAAAAATCACCGCGAGCGACTAAAACTGTTTACGAGCAAATCTTGAAATCTGCCAAGCCGTCATCAGAAATTAATAATCCAGTTGTACAAACTGTTTGCAATGAATCAACTTTAACGTATGACAAAACTAGCGATGATATAAATGTTATTACTGATACGGCGAAATCAAACTTTCATAAAAGAAGGAAAATTATAGATGTATTCGAAAACAGTGTAGACATTCAATCAACTAAAAGAGCAAAGCTTGATATAGAAAAATTATCCGTGACCAATTCTGAGGTAACTATAAACTCTACGTATGATAACGATGATACCAAAACTGTTGCAGATGAGAAAAAAGGTAAAAGTGAAGTTGTAAGAAATGAAAGAGAATTATCGGATATGAAAGATGTGGACGGAAAGGTGTCAAGTGATTTAGTAAAGGAAAATTCAGAAAGAAAAAGATCTCACGAAGAGAAAACCCATAAATCAAGTCGCACGAAACATTTGTCTGGAAAAAAAGAAAAAATTATGATTCCTGCTGATAAAGCAACGCAATTCAAAACTGCAGAGATTTTAAAATCATACTTAATGAAATATTATCCATCCAAACGTATTCCTGACAGAACGACATTTTCAAAAACCTGTAGAGAAATGCATTACACTTTACTAGCGCAAAAAATTTTCGGTAACGTACATGTTAATTACCTTGTAATGTTAATCTAGTACGAGAAAAATACAATAATGATTGCTTTCAGATGAAGCGGGAATACATCGTTTTGTTAAAAAATATATGTCACAAGATTGCGCATCGATATAGAATTGTACATATTATATCTATACAAATACGGAACTGCAACTTCATTATTTATGTTTTCTATTTATACCATAAATTGCGTAGATATTTTTCTGTATATATATATGCGTCCATTAATTATATTTCAATAAAACTTAAAGGAAAATTTGAAATTGATACATATTTGAGATACATTAAACTTTTTATATTTCGTAATTTATTTTTTACAATATATAAATATATGCATTTTATAATATAAAATGCATTCTTAGGAGGGTGCTTATGAAATTACAAAAGAAGAGTATTACATAATATAATAAATCTTTTATTAAAAATATTGTTTGAGCAATTTTTATAAATATTCACATTAGTGATGTTTCACTGGCAAGCATTACAATATTAATAATAGTGAAAACTACAACAGTCATGATACACGTGTGCATACATCTTATCAACCATAGTTACTTTTAGAAGATGTATAAATGGTACAACCAAAGGACACCGAGATAATTAAAAACACCATTAAACAATGTTGTTTCGTCGTAATATTATTGAACATTAGGACAATATGATTTATGTGTTTTGCTTCGTACTATACAAATACTGTTTCTTTAATTGATACACTACGTCCATAAATTTCGGCAAGATGGGTATTTCAAAAATATTTATACTTATTGCGCTACTTAAAAATATAATTACGCTAAAATCTTATTATTTTCAAGATGGTATGTAATTCGTTTATATGAAGTGTATGAGGACATTACTATTGTGTAGCATTAGTTTTAATTTCGTTCCAAGATGAAGTTAATTGATTTGATACCTCAATGTTTTCAAATAATATTGGATAATCTCGTGCCTGCTAATAAAAGGTATGGCGACTTACGTAAAATAATGTTCCATGAAAAGTTACAAAATGTTCCTTACAAATAATACTTTTAAACACTTATTATTAAAGGATACATGGTTTACTTTAAATACATGGATAAAGTCATAGCTGAAATGGTTTTTCACATGTTTGTACGTGTAACTGTATCCATGTATTTTTATTTTTTATAAATATTATTCCTTTTTAGAATATGTGTACCCACATAAAATGCGTATAAATTATTGAAAGTTTAACAGCGAATATTGTTTACAATAATTCGTACTAGTATTATTATAAAACCAATGATGATAAATATGCACTAGAATAACAAACGGTGCAATTCCAAGCAGATAGTCTTTGACAAGTACGTCACTATAACTATGTATAACGAAATAACAAAACCATTCTATGTATAGTTCGATTTTCAAATTCATAATCCTTTCCGCTCTTTGACCATTGCGTTCGATCATCGTTCGACCAAAACCACTTAATCGCTACGACCAGTCTATAATAGTATCAGTCTTAATTCATTTCCTTTTCTGTCTATACATTCATGTGCAAATTGTTCGTATACATTATGTTTTCATCTTATCATTTTTGATAAGCTCAACAGACTCCTAACCGATTCTACTTGTCGATGACTACAAGTACCCATCAAGCGGTGGAATTTCAAGCGCCGAAAACAGAGAGATACCGCTAAGATCAATTAAATACGCACAAAGTAATTGGTATTTAATTAATCACGTTGCAAACCAAGAATTTGTCATGAACTTGCACCGTTTGTATTGGCAGACGGTATACGCAATGTGATAGAAAAATATAAAAAAAAACCCATATGACGCTACTCACCACGTAAGCCGATTGTTACGTTACTTGATTCTACTTAAAATTTAAACTATACAACAAGCCCTTTCACGATCACAAATTTGAAAGAAACAGTGTATCGGATACTTGTAGCAGAAATTCGGCAATACTATTCAACACAAAGAAAAGATAACTCTAATAGTACGCTCTTCGAGCATTAGCAGAGCACTCTCTTATATTTATCGATCCGGACCTCGCTCGATCGCTCAAAGCGATTACGGTCTACCGAAATCCGAAACGACTTGCCACCTATTAGATACGAGTGTAAAACGGGTTTACACAGGAAATAGCCTCTTCGTAGACCTCGAATCGCGTACTATCTATCACACTATCTCTTCCTTCAAGTTTGATAGTTCTGCTCCGATGTTGGACATTGTGTTCTCTCGGTTCGATTCGGAATCCTTCGATTCGAGCAGTGAACTGTAGTGTGCGTCCGTTTCGTTTAGCTTGCACGAGAGCCGCCTGTTTGTTATGAACTGTAAGTTTTGGTTCTTGATGTCCGAGATATTAGGTAACAACGACCCCTTTGTTTGGTACAAAACGATCTTGTAGACAGCGATAAATATCCCCGTGATACCGGCGAGCAGCAAAGAGTACCTCGCTACGGTTTCCACAGCTGGTAAAGCGTTCAAATACATCCAGAAGCGAACGTTCATTGATGTTGGCAACTTGTACATCCCCTGAGAAAAAGATATTCGATAAATCAGTTTACGTAAAATAAAACGTTTGTGCATCAATTGCTGGATGCAGGAACTAAATACGAATTTACATTCTTCATTAATCATTTTAATGTGATGAAAATAATATTCATATTAATACTCTCAAAATCTTGTAATATTTTCACTGTCTTAAATTGCACTTGCTCATTTTTGTTATAAATGCGTCAAATCCAGAGTCTATTTATCACAAATTATTGATACGATTTCAAACAAGTTAACACGTCCCGCGCCAAGTCAGTTTTGTGGGATTTGTCCTCCAGCCGCATGAGTCACAGTAGGTAACATTATTTATTAAGCCTCGACTGGACTTTTAAAATGAACTTCAAGAATGAAGGATTTTTGGTTTAGGGGACTAGAAATTTTGGATTTGTTTTCATATAATCCAATTCCGAAAATCAAAGTTTCGATCCTAGGAATTCTTAGGAAAAAATTATAAATTATACAGGATGTTCGAATACAGGTGGGAGAAAATTTAAGGGGTGGTTCTCCATGACAATATAAGTTGAAAATGAAGAATGAAAATATTGCGATTTCGGTTTCGTTAGTTAGTTATTAATAGACTGCGGATCCTTATGCATTTTTATACCAAAATTGAATACATGAAATTCGAAATTGTTGGAAAATTTTAAAAATTGCAGATATCAATATATGATTTCTCCTCTATTAAAATCATTAAGGGAAGAAATAACATTCAATTTAGTTTCTATTTCTTGCAATCGATGTAGACAATTTTTATTTTGCATAAAGATCCGCAGTCTAGTGTCACGTCCGGTGGTTCAGCCGTTATTAATAATTGATAAGATCAATCATGCATATTATATTTCTTTCCTAATTTTTATTTTTTTGTATTTACTCTGCTAACGATGAACGGGCTAACGATGACATCAAATATCATAATTATTATTTAATATTGAATTATCGTATACCACATTGCGAGCGATAGAATTAAGGAAAATCTATAAGATATATTTCGCAGTGGACTATATGAAATTGCTAACTCATGTGATTTATTTCAAAACTTAAACTTATCTTTAAACAAGAGCTTCATCGAACAAATTCACAGCGAAATCTATTTTCATCAAATAAATTGAAATCATTCAAAATATAATATGCGAGCGCGAATAATGAAATGAAACACCTATTGAAATTCATCATCGACGAAGAATGTAAAAGATATACCACAGGAAATGAAGAATAAACAATACGTAGAAGAAAAGGGCAAAGATCAATGAACAAAAGACTAATGATCAACTCCTAGGAGGATGCATAGAGCAATTCGATCTAACCATGGGACGATAAGTATTGGAAGGAATACTGTACCGGGCGGGCTCGGGCGAGTACTCGAGACATCTGAATGTTCGGGTAGCTTGATCGCGTCGGGTAGAGTTTGACCGCGTCGGTTATCTCGATCGCGTCGAGTAGCTTGATCGTTCCGAGTAGCTTGATCGTGTCGAGTAGCTTGATCGTGTCGGGTAGCTTGATCGTCACAGGTAGCCGGAGACATTCGGATTACGATTACATAGATTGGCCAAATTCGGACGCGATCTTTCTATACTCGAGATTGAACATGCGATTCGTAATTTGCAATAATGCGATATCGAATTATCTGGAAAAGTACTAAACGAGTAACCAATAAACAATTTAAAATTTTATTTTAAGACAATAAAATTTAGACACTTGATTAAAAAATGATAATAAAAATATATATTGATTGCGATAATGAGCAGCAGATAGGAATCATTTTTTAATAAATTCATCTCGATATCTCTTATAGCCAGCCCACTGTGTGCGGTCGTCCGAGGCTGTATATCACGGTGCAGCATTGAGTTCAATTAATTTCAATTTCGACAATTTTCAAATGTCCATCTTTTTAAAAACATGAACATACAAGGGCCACTTGGGACTATATCCTCATATTTTTCAAATTCTTTAAAAGTACCCTCCTATGAAAACGATGCATTTGTTTAAAACAATTGCAAAATAAATAGTGAAAAAACATTTTTTTCAAATGACATTTTTCGTAGATACTCTTATGTTACTAAAAACTCATTTTCATTGGTTTGTTAGTTCTAGGTCACGTTGCGTGGAATGACTCCTATACATTAAAAATAAGAGAAAATTAATTAATCCATTAATTGAATATACATATGTACGTTCAAATTTTAATAAAGGAAAAGGCGGAAGTCACATATGTACATACGACATACAATGAAGATTACATTTTATAGCGTAATTATAATTGATTTCGAATTTCAAATGAGACTGGAGACTGCTGCTGATCGGCTACCCGTGGACGATCAAGCTATCCGACGCGATCAAGCTACTCGGAACGATCAAGCTACCCGAAACGATCGAGCTACCCGACGCGGTCAAGCTACCCGAACATTCAGATGTCTCGAGTACTCGCCCGAGCCCGCCCGATTTTTTCCAACCCGACTCGACTGTCGAGTACCCGTAAATGTCGGGAACCCGCACACCCCTAGAACAAATCAATGAAGAGGTGCACACCTCGTGAAGATTAAGCTAAGAACAATGGATTGATTTTTCTATAAAGGGATGGATCATCATCAGGACCAGCAGTCAGCAGTCAGCAATCAGTCATCGCCCAACTTCAGTCAGTCAGCAATCAGTCATCAACCAATTTCAGTCAGTCCAAACCAAAGTCTAAACGTCAGTTCTGATTTGTTAAGATCAGTTGTGTGTGAAGCCAAGTGAAAATCAAAATAGCGAGTTAACCCGTGGAAACAACAACAATATTCATCATCATCATCATCATCAAAATAGCGAGTTAACCCGCTGGAAACAACAACAATATTCATCATCATCATCATCATCATCATCATCAAAATAGCGAGTTTCTAAGCGATCAACACATCGGTAAATACTAACAATTATTAATAAGATTCTAACACATAATGTATCTGAAATTTGATGCTTAAAATATACATATATTGTTCAATATTTTATCTAAAATCATACTCTCGAATCATTTTGAATACCTGACTTCGACCATTACGTTCGAAAAATCCACCAACAAGGCCAATTAGTTCTAAGAAATCCTCAATTACCCGAACCGAAGCCGGTGAATGCAGGTAGGTTCAAAACTGCGTTATATCCTTTATTAAAATCTTTAAATTCATTATCTTATATCTCTTTACGTCCACCATAGGACGTAACACTAGTAATAAAAATTTAGAAATCCGCCTAAAATGCGGCAACCTGAACATCAGAGGTGTATGTTGCGTACGTCATAGAGGCGCGTGACAGATGCATGCCTACTCTGTTGGTCGGGTTGCCGCATATATAGGCGGATTTTTAATTGTTAATAACTAAATAACGAAGCTGAAATAGCAATTTTTTTTATTCTTTATTTTCGACTTATATTGTCATGGAGAACCACTCCTTACATTTTCCCCCACCTGCAGAACACTCTGTATAAGAAAAGAGTCCAAAATTTGTGACCCCCAAAACCGAACATTAACCGACACAATAATCGTGTACCGACAGGCGACATCAGGAAGTATTTTGTGACTTTTACTTTGATTATGAACGAAATATCAAATGGTACGTAACGTGTTAAAGGGAAAAGTCAAAAAGATAAATTTGGTTCAAGAGGATCTCTAAAATATTCGGTCTACTCTTACTGTATACAGGGTGAATTCGATAAAGCAGGACACCTAAATATCTCCGTTACTTTTCGTTGTACAAAAAAACTTCGTAGAACAAAGTTACACTGTTTGAAGTGCCACATATAACGGTGCAAGGGAAAAAAAATTTCAAGGTCATTTTTATGAGATTTCAAGGTTATCGATGTTTTTTTAAATGGAATGATATATTTTCGTTAACGTAATGTTGTACCTGACAAAATAACGAATTCATGCATGTAACACAATATGACCTTCAAATGACCTTCCACCCAGAAAAATGGTATAAATAAAATTCAACGTGTAAGATTTGATGTATTTCTGTTACGCCAAATGTTCAAAAATATTCCCTTGAGCTGCTATACATTCGTTCAGCCGTGAAGTTACAGAACGTACTGCTGCGTAATTCATTTCTGAGGAAATCGACGCACAAGCCTGGACGATTCTTTCTTTCGTGTCGTCTATAGTCGTTGGTGGTTCACTATAAACATCGTCTTTCAGTTTTCCCCATAGATAAAAATCAAGGGGTGTAAGCTCTGGTGAGCGAGCTGGCCATAATACGGGTCCGTTACGTCCAATCCAATGATTTGGAAACTTGTTATTTAAGAATTGTGTTACGACACGGGAAGAATGGGCCGGACATCCGTCATGTTGATACCACATATTTTCACGAATGTTCAAGGGTGTATTTTCCAGGAGAATTGGTAACGATTCTCGTAAAAATGCAATGTATTTTTCTGCATTTAATGTTCCGGTAATAAAGTGAGGCCCAATTATTTGGTTATCTAAAATTCCGCACCAAACATTGACGGACCACGGTCTTTACTTGTCGACTGTCCGTAACCACCGCGGATTTTCAGATGACCAATAATGTAGGTTTTTTAAATTTATTTGCCCGTGATTTGTGAACGAAGCTTCATCGGTAAATGATACATTATTAAAAAATGCTCCATCGTTTATCAATTGTCTCAATCCCCACTGGCAAAAGTTTACACGATTTACAAAGTCTCTACAATGATGTTCTTGATGAATCGATAGGTGAAAGGGGTGAAATTTGTGTTCCTGGAGTATTTGCGCTACACATTTTTGACTAATGCCACTTCCTCGTGCGATTTGCCTCGTACCAGCACGAGGGTTTGTATTCACTGCTGCCAGAACATTAATTGTGTTTGCTTCGTTCCTTACAGTCCTCACCTTTGTACGTTTTTTATTTTCGACACTACCAGTTTCACGGAATTTATTTAACAAGTTGGAGTAAACGGAAACTGATGGACAATTACGATTAGGAAATCGGTCCTTGTACAACTGCACGGCTTCTCTTAAACACTGTCGACTTTCTCCATAAATGAAAATCATATCGATCTTATCTTCCTTCGAGTAACGCATTGCGAAACGTTCATCGATAAACTGATCGCGAAATCTTAGAAACTGTGGAAATCTGATAGCAAGAAGGTCTTCCGAGTAATTAGTAGTGGATAAACACGATTCTGTATGAACGTATAGGTGAAGGTATATCATAATTGTCCTCCTGTCAACACCTAATCTGTTATTATGTTGTGTATCGCGATACATTTGAATGTATAGCAGCTCAAGGGAATATTTTTGAACATTTGGCGTAACAGAAATACATCAAATGAATCTTACACGTTGAATTTTATTTATACCATTTTTCTGTGTTGAAGGTCATTTGAAGGTCATATTGTGTTACATGCATGAATTCGTTATTTTGTCAGGTACAACATTACGTTAACGAAAATATATCATTCCATTTAAAAAAACATCGATAACCTTGAAATCTCATAAAAATGACCTTGAAATTTTTTTTCCCTTGCACCGTTATATGTGGCCCTTCAAACAGTGTAACTTTGTCCTACGAAGTTTTTTTGTACAACGAAAAGTAACGGAGATTTTTAGGTGTCCTGCTTTATCGAATTCACCCTGTATACGTTTCAATTACATGTCTCGACTGTATATGAAAGATATATACTATGTCGTCAATAGAAAACACAGTAACAGACAAAAGTATTTGTACAGTATGAAAATGAATTTTTCTATTTGAAATTTTCGTAAACGAACGAGATGGAAAAATAAATAAAATTCTTAGTGACTGAAATAAAATAGATAAAGTCCTCAAGGAAAGCCAAATAGAATGGAATTAATTTTTCAAGATTTTGCACAATGTAAAATATAAAATAATGTGTCGGTACAAATACTTACGATTTCGAACCACAGTAGTGGTAACACGAAATTTTCGAATTTCTCCACTCTGGCCATGTGGCCGATGTTTTGCAGTGCCATGTTTATTTGAAAGCGGAAGGCGAGGTTCACCGGAAGTCCTGATTTCGGATTAATATAGGCGTAGGATTCGTGAAGATCTGCCGTCGGATTCAAACCCTCTACGGCTTCCAAAATGGTTGGATCCGTTTTATAGAAGTGCGGATAAGACAGAGCGATTGGGAAGCCTGAAAAGTATGAAGAGAAACGATCATTCCAAATGTCCATTCTATTATATTAATTTTTACAATGAGTTCTATAAAGATTTCAATTCTATTGACCAACGCGATCTTCGCTCCATTCTTTAACAACTACGTCGCGCGTCGGCACAAATGCTAAATTCAAAACTATATAATAGGATCTGTTATTATTTAAATTATCTTACCGTAATAACAATCGGTAACATCGATTAAACCAGCTTGCAAACAGTGCCCTTGACGACAGAAACATTTATTCTCCGGGTTGTACTTGCCATTGTCCAATTCGTTCTCAACGAAATTAAACTTGTACGTATGCAATCCGCTTATGGTCTTCTCTCCTGTGCGAGCCTGTAACATTTTTTTGTGAGTCACATTAACCATTCCGGTTACTGAACCAAACAAATGGCTCTCCCATTGGTTAAATAATTTCATTGTTTTGTAGTAGAGTTGATAGAAAAAGTCATAATTTATAGGAGGACTAGTCGAATCTATCGTTAATCTTAATATGAACGTAATACAGTTCAAACAGAAATTTCTCGGAATCACGAAACATGTTCGGTAATAAATAATAAACTGAAATAAAGGATAGAAAAGGAATCGTCGAAAAGAGAGTCGTTCCTCTGTACAAAGAAATCATCGAATCATTCGAACTCTTCGAAACCTGCTTGTACAGCTAGGTTAAAGCAAATCGTATTCATTCGGACGATGCCTTCGATGCATTTGATCATTCAATGCGCTTGGCCAATGGGTAGGTTCGCTGCAAGAAAGAGAGTTATGCCACAGCGCTCGTTTTGCGAGATATTAAACTTCAGTGAATAGTTATAATTCACTAGAAGTCTTAAAGTCGGGGCTACAATTTTCTTTTATGTCAGCTGATTAATAGAAAAAGAAAGTAATTTCGGTATTTCAAGCTGCAATAAAACCCAATTTTTATCGTTCGATGATCTTTCGACCTATTTTCGGTAGCTTCACAGTTTCGCGCTCGTAAAACTTCTGCTCCTTATCGGCCAAAGACTGACCCAAGTGCAATTTCAGGTGATCGCCATTAGCGAAAGTTCATTGGTTGAATGAAAAAGTTCGGTTTTATTTCACTTTGAAATACCGAAATCACTTTCTTGCCGACCCAATATATTTATTAGGAAATATTTAGACACCACGAGACTTCAGAATGATTAAAAATCTCAATTTTAACATTTCGTGGCATAGCACCTTCTTGCAGTGGACCCGAAAATTGTTGCTAGGACGATAGTTCAACGCACCATGTAAGCACTGCGACAGAGACTTTTTCTGAAGAAAAGCACAGTGTCGTTCGGCTGTATGTAGCCCGGGAACTTCACTCCGTCGCTGGAGCCGTTCACATTCGCACACTTTCCTGTCCATTGCGGCAGATTTACATCGCCGTTGTACTTTTCAATTAAGCCTGTGAGACGGACATCGGTTTCTCCCGTGTAAACTGTTTCGTAATCGCCATCAAAATCGTACATCTACGGGTAAACAGCAGTCAGATTAATATACTTGCCAAAGTCGGCCGGTAAATCACCATACAAATGTATGAAATCCTGCGTCTACATTAATGTATTCAGGTCCGGCACGTTATGTCAAATGTGAGGTTGAAGAACATGTGATGAGAACATGACTTACCCTATCAATGAGTCCCAGCTTGTCGAATTTAATCCACGCCGGCATCACTTTATTTCCCAGCGTGACGATAGTGGATTCGTAGCCAAACATAAATTCCCGAGCAGTCATTCTGACCAGGGGTTGCGAGTCCGTTTGATGGATCAACATATTTAAACCAAGTCTGGTGATATACGACGCATCCTTCATAACATTTGTGATACTCTGAAACGAAGAAAAAGATACATTTAATCACCGTGACGAATTTAATACGTCTCTCTTATTAGATACTCTTATTGGAGACATATATGTACAAGGTGTGATCAAAAAGTAAGGTGACTTTTTCAATTTCCCGGGATACCTACAGTCGATTTTCGTTTTCTTTTTTTTTCTTATGCTGGTACACTAGTCCCGAACATATGTTCACAGTTTCAGCTGTATAGCATTTTTTGTTTGTTTGCGAGAAGCATAAAGGTTAGAAGTGTTTTGCGTGTTCGGCGATTTTCTGCTGTCGAAAAAAATGGATCAAATTTTGTGTAAAAAATTGGAATTAAGTGCTCAAAAACAATTGAAATGTTGACAGTGGCATACGGTGAGTGTACTCTGAGTAAAAGAGAATGTTTATAAGTGGTACAAGCTCTTCCAAGAAGGCCGAGAAGATGTTAACGACGAAGCTCGCCCTGGACGCCCCAGCACGTCAACAACCGATTAAAACGTTGAAGAAGCGAAGAATATAGTGTTGGGGAATCGTCGAATTACCATTAGAGAAGTTGCCGATGACGTCGGCATCTCGTTTGGTTCGTGCCAAGCAATTTTAACGGATGTTTTGGGCATGAGACGTGTGTCAGCGAAGTTTTGTTCCGAAACTGTTTAATTTTAACCAGAAGAAACGTCGCATGAGCATCGCTCAGGAGCTGTTGAACGACGTCAATGATGATCCTGATTTGCTCAAAAGGGTCATAACTGGTGACGAAACCAAAGTCCAATCGAAACCAAAGTCCAATCGTCCCAATGGAAGCCCCCAGAAGAGCCAAGACCGAAACAAGCACGCCAGGTTCGATCAAATGTCAAGGTTTTGCTCACTGTTTTCTTCGGTTATCATGGCGTGGTGCATCAGGAGTATTACCTTGAAGTTATGCGCCGTTTGCGTGAAGTAATACAAAAAAACCGCCCGGAATCTTGGAAACACAATTCATGGATTTCGCAACACGATAATGCACCTGCTCACGAATCGTTGCTTGCGAGTAATTTTTTGGCCAGAAACAACATCACGATCATGCCTCGGCCACCATATTCACCGGATTTGGCCCCCTGCGACTTTTCCCTGTTCCCAAAACTGAAGAGACCCATGAAAGGACGGAGATTTGCAACGATCGAGGAGATAAAGACTGCATCGCTGGAAGAGCTGGAAGCTATGCCAAAAAGTGCTTATCAGAAGTTCTTCGAGGATTGGAAAAAGCGCTGGCACAAGTGTATCATATCTGAGGGGGATTACTTTGAAGGGGACAACATAAATATTGATGAATAAATAAATATTTTTTGATAAAAATAAAAAGTCACCTTACTTTTTGATCACAACTCGTATAAGGCGGTAGACTTGTTGCCAGGATTGCAAGGGTGCGGCATTCGCGTTCTCATTTCTCGATAATATTTGCATTATTCGACAGCATGCAGCTATGTACAGAGCTACATGCCCAGTTGTGTGCTTCCGAATAATGCAAATTACGCCTCGTAAACGTAAAAATAGGACTTTAGATCGATCTTTTATCTAGCGTTTTTGACTATTGAAAAATCCCATTTTTGGGATTCCCGCACCCTTGCAATTCTGGAAAAAAGGAGTCTACCCCTTAACATTAAATCTACCACGAGAGGTAAAATGACCCATTTTAGATTTTTTATTTGGCAATTATTGAGATTGTAAAGGCGTTCTCATGGGAATCGATTGAATATATTTTTTGACTCCAGTATATATTATAGTAAAAATCGCACAAACTATAAATAAATTTAATCTTGTCATTTTTATAATAACATACACTTAGTCACTTTTGATGGTCGATAGGTTTAGTGTTAACATCGTATTTTTCATGGCGAATTGTATTAACACAATTTCGAATAATATACAGTCCACCAAGATAAACGAAATCGGGAATGGAAGTGAAAGGTCTAAAATATTCCAAATTAACCCAGATTCGGACAATTGAAGTCAGATCAGATAGATTAAAAAACTGTACCCAATTAGTGTCGATACGTTCTAATTTCGTCCGTTTTAGAAATTATGGGTATATGTTTATCTTGTACAGTGTTAATTGCTAATGTTTCTAATACCGGGCGTTTATGCGAAGTAGAAGTTTTCTACACTAATTGCAAGAGTTAACAAGGAATTTTCCGATGCATGGTGTCTGTCATTTTGTGTTTCACCGATGCATTCATCGCAGAAATGCATAAAATCCGCAGACCACTTGCGCAATAAGGAAATAATCTGACCCAGTTATTCGCCGTTGTCAATTTATCTTCCGTGTTATAAAACACGATTCGTTAATTAGCGGTTGTTTGTTATCGGAAAGCATTAAAGAGGCTCGTTCATTCAGACTCATTACTCACTGCGGTATTTTTTTCTCTGGAACTACTGAACACAAGTCTATTGTTCCGTTGTGTTTTACAACGTGCCTGGCCGATGGGTCTATCGTGGTGTTGTTTTTTTTCTGCATCACAATAAAAGCGATCCCCGAGCTTCCGCGGTTTTTATTATCTTTGGAAGTTCATTGACGCCATTGGCCGCGCGTTCGCTCGTCGCCGCGCCGCGCTTGTCGAGGATCTTGCACGCTTTAAGTCAACATTCCTGACGGCTGCATAAATATGCATGCGCGAGGTATCGATACACGTGTTACATAAGGATGCACTTCACAAATTATTCCTGATTCTACTTCACTCGCTGTGAACGACCGGCAAAGCGTCCCGATCGCAGTCTTCCTCGATTGCATCTTCATTCACCGATGACTATTCGCGCGCGTACTTCTCGACGACTTAACAACACTGAATCACCTCGTTAAACAGTGCAAAAAGTTAGTAAACACGTGAGAACTTTCTGCGCTCGTTTGCATAATCCTGCCATGTACCTATTCGGTTCGTCATTTAACTCGTCGGGAATGCATCGCATCGTTACAAGTGCGTTTCGCTATCAAAAATTAACTGATTCCGGGTTTCTAAAAGTTTCAAATGTATAATTGAGAACCCGATAGTAACTACATGATTTATATTAGAGATCCCTATTTCGCGTGTATTTCACGTACACGTATTTCAGTACGTGTCATTTTAAGTACACGCGTACACGTGTACCATTTCACGAATATTTAAATACACACGTGTACTATTTCACTTTAAAAATTATGTTTGACACTAGGTTTACGGAGTTCTAGAAAGAACTATTTCACAGTATTTTATAAACCTAACAACAGTAATGCGTCTTTACAAATGTTTTGCCATTTTTCCAATAGTATATACCCCAAGAAATATATTTGGTAAATAATTCCTCAGGGAAGCATCTTTACAATTACTTAATAATCGCAAATTAAGGATATTAGAACCCGTCATTTTGTCGTAAACCTAGTATTAAATTGATTGTTGTACCAATAACCGCGGAATTTGTGAAACCATAGTCTAGACACATAAATTAATATCACACAGTGTTCTTAAAATTATACTAATTAAAATAAGGATGTATTAATGCACGTGTATTTACATTTAAATAAATATATTTAAATAAATTTAAAATGACACGCGCAAAAGAACGTGTATGTACACTCCCGCTCAAAAATATGTGGACACTTTGTTGCAAGTATAATTTATTTTAATACAGTGGCCGAAATTTCTATAAAGTCATCTACATATTCATAGATATTTGAAAAATATCACCATTTTTGTTGATTTATCGTATCTGGTCTTGTGCCTTGTTAACACTCGGATAGAGGGACTACGCACTCTAGACCGTTATGTTCACTATTTACGTTTGTTTTGATTTTTTTCTGCGCGATGCAGAGCACAAGTGCGAAGTTTCTATAAAGTCACTTAGCGTTTCTCTGAATTCTGAGCAGAGAACTACAAAAAATTTGAAATATTCTAAAAGTATTAGTTTTAGAAGTCATAGAAATCCTGTTTCTTATCATTTGATTCACGTGCACTAGAATGCCGAGAGGAAAAGTGCTAACAATTGAAGAAAAAGCATCGATCGATGCTTATAAAGATATGGGCTGCTTTAATCGTGGAATTGCTAAGAAAATTAATCGTTCGTATACTGTGATTAATAATTATATCAATTTACATGAAAATTACGGAAAAAATCATTTTAAAGGTGGTAATAAAAAATTGTCAAAGAGACAACATTTATTATTAACGAGGTCTGCGGCTAAGGAAAGGAAAAATGCAGCACAATTTCGAGCTGAATTGGAGTTGTTACTGAATTCCAGTAACAACAAGACGTGTGCAACAACTTTTCAATTCTTCTGGGCAATTTGTGTGGACAGAAATGCAACGCAAACCAGGCCTAAAACAAGTACATAAACAGGCCCGTCTTCATTTCGCACGAGCACATATGTCCTGGACGAAAGAGTGGGAGTCTGTCATTTTTTCCGATTAGGAAAAATTTAATTTGGATAGGCCTGATGGCTGTAAATATTATTGGCATGATCTGGGAAATGAGAAAGTGTGACGATGAGTCGTAACTTTGGCGGTGGTTCCCTAATGATATGGGCTATGTTCAAAACTAACAAAAAAACTCCAACCTGTGTTACATAAATCACAAAATGAATTCGGAAAATTATACAGATTTGTTAGACATGGTTCTAGTACCCTTTACAGAAAATATTGAAGATGACAATTTGTTTTATCAGCATGATAATGCTGCGGTACACGCGTCGAAGCACACAAAGCAGTGGCTTCTTGAAAGAAACATCAATGTTTTGCCATGGCCTGCTTGTTCCCCTGATATAAACCCTATTGAAAATGTTTGGGGTATCATTGCGCGACAAGTTTATAAAAACTGCAAACAATACAACTCTATTAGCGAACTAAAGAATGCGGTGAATGAAGCGTGGCCGTCTGTTAAAACAAAACGCTACAAAAGCTAGTTTCGTCGATGCCCAATCGTATTTTTAATGTAATTAAAAAAAAAAATGGAGGTTACACCAGATATTAAAATAGAAATAATAAAAAAGCAATCGTTAATTTCAACTTTATCCGTGTAAAACGAAAGTGACATTATAGAAATTTCGCAGTTTGTTCTGCGTAAAATTATATTTTTGTTTTCTTTTATCGATAAATGTTATACTTATGTTTTGAAATCGGTGTGTATGCTTTCTTCATGTAATCCCGAAATGCTACCAAATACAAATTTTTCATTGGTATGGTATAATAATAAGAAATCATTACAAAGCACAGCGACTTTATAGAAATTTCGACGAGTGTAGTACCAAATTGTACAATTTAATTATAACAATCTCTTGAATGAATAAAAGTTTCTTCGGCAGCGGATAATACTGTTTGAATCTGCGATGATCCATTAGCGTGGTTTGCTGTCTTCTCAAGGCAATAATAATAATTATTGGTCAGACATCTAACGAATTTATTATTGACTGTATGGCCTACTATGCCGCATAAAAAGTTAAACGTGTCGTCCATATAATTTTATAATATATACAATTTCATTTTAGAGAAGTTTTAAAAATATATTTAAAGTGGGTACCCGGTTAACTACATAAGGGTTGAAAAAAGAAAATATCGAAATACGAAACTCAGATAATTATTATTAAAATATATATTCTCTAGTACTGTGTAAACTAGACCGCATAAAACATTAAACGTGTTGTCCATATACTTCTGAGCGAGGGTGTATATGTATAAATACATGTTCAAAGCCACGACCTGTAATTTATATTCTATGCGTACGTTATTTTGGGGGTATTATTGAAGTTATATTCATTTCTCAAGCGAGATTTTTTATTGTTTTGAAGGATTCCGACAACTAACTCACGCCTGTGAATAATGCCTGTATAATGTATCGTAATTACTCATTTAATACGCGTTATTACACTTTTATATAATCCGATCCTTGGTGTCTGTGAGATGTTGTTCTCTGCTCGACATATGTCATATAAACAACGCCGGATATCGACAATTAACCGAATGAAAAAAGTTCTCGTGCGACATCCTATTCCAGGTAACCGCCGTTCCCTGGACATAGATGTGTGATACATATGTATGTAATGCGTATCAGAAGTTTAGACGCAACCTATTATTTTAACAAAAACGTACCCTCCGATGAATCTTCGATTGATTCTTTTATCGTATTTTTTATCGTAATAATAGAGTGAAAGAGTACGGAAATTATAAGCAGTCCTTGGTTCTTCCGCGTCGATTTATCGATCAATGGAGTTTACGAGTCTCTCCAATACCAACAATGAGAGAAGATTATGGGCTGTAATTACCCTTGAATCTCTGACATTTTTGTCACCGCATCATAAAACTTAATTTCCCATTGTCATATCGAGTCTATTATTCGAATAAAATGTTACTTAAAACAAATTGATAATTGTACAATTCAGGTTCACCATTAGCTGATCTATTCGCAATGGCTTTTACTTAACTGGCTGTTATTTAATCGATTGCATCAGGCGAATGACGGTTACGCAGCATGTTTCCGTGTGGATAGGGATGACTAATAAAAAATGTACCAGGAACGTGAGCAAATTCTCCTTCGAGCGACAGTTGCAAAATCGTTCGTGACGATTGTAACGAATATCGAACATTGCTCGGAGTCGATCGATTTCTTTCCTCGCATGGTTTTCTCTCGACAATATCTGAAGTCTAGTTTCACTAACGACACTCCACGCATGTTGAATACAGTAGATATACATACAGTGGTTGTACAAAGTATTCGTCTATCTTCTAAAATAGAATAACTTTTTCATAATTGTACCGAACGACCTGATTTTTTATAAAAGATTTTCCAAAACTTACGATTTACAAGGTTACATGCAAAAATGAAAAAGGCAATTTTTAAAACTTTTTTATTTGGGTCCTCAATGAAAATTTAAAATATATGTTTTGCAGATCTATGTTAGTTATACGCATTCTGAAAATTTCATCGAAATCTGATGACACAGGAAAAAACGACACGCATCGAAAGATGTACGATTCTGAGGATTTTAAACAGAAACTGATCGATAGTCGTGTAAAACTACGATTTCCTCATTTTTAACCGCTTGTAGCTCGTGTACATGTTAATCGATTTCGATGAAATTTTCAACATGCGTGCAACTACTACAGATCTCCAAAACATATATTTTAAATTTTCTTTAAGAGCTCAAATAAAAAAAGTTTTAAAAAATGCCTTTTTTATTTTCGCATGTAGCCTTGTAAATGATAATTTTTGGAAAATCTTTCTTGCGTATCATTTCGTAAACCAATGCTTCTAATTGATTATAAAGAATCAGGTCGTTTGGTACAATTATAAAAAAGTTATTCTATTTTAAAAGGTGTACGAATACTTTGTACACCCACTGTATTCCTAATATCAACATCAGTCACTTTGAATATTTTGAGAATCTAGTGCTGAATGCAGCGTTGGACAGTTTTAAATGTTTGAACGATGTCAAATCTGGGAACGATACTCGCATCGAGCGAATCTCGAAGCTGCTCGGCTCCGATTCGCGGCAGCCTTATGAATATTAATTTTCGTTCGAATGAATAAGGAAGCATGACATACCAACGACGACATTACATAGTCCACAGAGTTACACCTTCCCACGGAAAATGGAAATAGGTATCCGCGTGAAATCGATGACTCCGATCTTCGTGATTGCGCGCCGACAGAGGTCTCGATCTCCGTCGTGTACGCGCAATCAGATTTTAATTTTGCATTTCCGTCTTCTTTTTGTCGCGACGCGGTTTATAACCGGCTTCGTAAGCAAACCTTGAGCTTCCCGATTCGATTTATGCGACGAAGACACGATTCGCCGCCGTTCCTCGTCGGAATATGCGTCGTTGTTCCGCTGTTCGACAAAGATTATCGCGGTTTCGGCCGGTGCGCAAACCTGGCCAAACAGTTAAGTAATCCGAAAACGAGACGTGCAACAAGCTCAACAATGAATGTAACGATTTGCATAACCGCGTTTCTGCGACCACACTCGTATTATACTTTTTCACGCACGGTTACGCGTTCCCTTTCATTCATAACTTATTTCGCTACGCACTCGTGACCAGCGAAAAGTCTGAAACCAGTCTGCCGTGCAAACGATGTTGAGGATCTCTTCGTTTGTAACGATTATTCTGCGCATATTCGTGCGAATTTTCATTTAATTTCGGGGTAGAACCGAATCAAGGGAAATATTTCTTTCGTCAACTATTCTTCGTGGTAAAAACAAAATAAACATTAGATCGCGGGTTCTCAGGCAAAATGAACACTTTCTCTACATCACTGGTTCTTAACCGGTGTTCCACGAACTTCTTGCAAGTGTTCCGCGAAATTCCGCGAAATATATTAAATATATTTAATGGTAAAGTTTCTAAAATATATCTATTTCTACAAGGGATGTTTCTGTTTCTTTTTTTGGGTCATTAATTTTGGTGTTCCGCAAATTTTTCATATAATAGAAAGCGTTCCCTGACTTGAGATAGGTTCAGAACCACTGCTCTACATCGATCGCGAGAAACGGAGGCGAAATAGAAACTTTATTTTAAATAATTCTACTCTTTAAGTACATAAGTCTCGAATCGATTGCTGTAGAAAATAAACAAACCTCACAGAACACAAAGAAGTCGAATTAAATACTCCTTGTACGGTGATTTGACTCATTGTCAGATATTGCGTGACAACGCGGTCACGCATGTTCGAATAAAAATCGTCCTTCCGTTTCGTTGGTATTTACGAATTACAGGTTATCGCAGAATCCTGATGGCGATGCAGTTTGAAAATAATACCTCTGCGGAGTGTGTCGAGGCAAGGTTATTGATGGTGGGTGTTGTCTTTAATCAGCGACTCACCGCCGCGGTGAAAGGATCCAGCCGTTGAAGTCGTTTCAGTGATTAATCAGCGAGAACGGAATGTTATTCAATTAAAAACCGACGATCCAGTTGGCGCGATTAATTTCGCCCTGTTATCTGCCTCCTCGGGACAAGCTCGCGAATCGGAAACGTGAAAGCGTCGCATAACAACAGTAACAAGACAAGTTTGCAGCCTTCGTGTGTGCAACAAGGCTGAAGCAAACACGATTAACGGTGTTCCTTCAATAGGCTAGGTCATCGCTGTCGAATGGACGCGATACAATCGGCGATTCTATTAATACGTTTGCGAATTATCGCGACTTATCCCGTAATCGCTCCACAATGTGCAAATGGCTTGCGACGCCTCGGTAGAAGGTGACCAAAATTTGTTCCGGCGACTATGTAAATGGTGCTTCATCGACGAGTATTTTTTTATACGATTGACTATCGTCTTTGTCCAATGGCGATTATTTCTCTTTGCAATAAATATTAACGATATTGCGGTAGTATCTGCAGTTCGCAAGTTTTAGTATTCTTTACCGTGCAGATACATTGTGCTTCTGAAAACAACATTTGACCAACACCAGCACGAACTACTCTCCTCGTGTTATCAGGCGGGATAGCGTTGACAAACCAAACAAATTGTTGAAAAACAATATTTTTCACCGTCAAGCGAAATCGCGTAGACATCGAAAGGTCAGGGGCCAATCGAAGATTGCTACATTCGAAAGGAATACAATGTTCCCAAATCAGTTATTGCTAATTGGGCTTTATGGTAGTTTTCAAATTAGATATACCGAGTTATTAGCACCGTAGTACATAAAATGATAGTGAATTATCTCGAGACGTATTGTCACGATGATGAAGGGGTCAAACACGACGATTGTCCCGTTTTGTGGGAGCCGGATTATGATTCACGCGCGATCATGCGGAGATGCCGCGAATTTTGTGTGGTAATCAACGTGTTAATATACCGGTGTCGGTTGTCTAGCGATCGTTCCAACGGAACTCGCTTTATTGTGAAAAGGTAAACGATAACTCGCTACCGACAGTCTCTTTCAACGTCCGCACGTTAATGCGTGGTGTAAGGTCAGTGATAAAGAAGAATGAAGTTTCCGGAAGTTGTTATGAAACGTTAGAACGTCGCTTGTTTTAACGGTGTCCTTTATTAAATCGCTACGATTTCACGAACAATGTTTCTGCTACTTCTTGGAACCGTGAATAATCGGTCGGTTATTATACTCGAAAGACATACTTTCTGGAGAAAGAGGATGTCTACTTTGTATATCAATCCCGTTAGAAGCAAATGCGTGCCTGTCACATTTTCGCTGACATTGAGAAGTTCTTAATGCGGTGTTTTCCAATTCATTGTTGCAAACCTTTTCAGTAATATCGCTATCAGGCGTTACGATAAAAACCGTCACGTCACTCAAACATTTATACGTATATGGCCAAACAAAGCGACGAATCGGCAAAAGACGTGCTCGTTGCCTCCATTAAATTGTACACACTTTCACGGAGCGGTGATTGGATTTCTGACGGTGCAGATATTTCTTTTTCTGTTTAATCGCGTTCGAAGTTCAATGAAAAAGATCTCTTTGTGTTTATCTCTGATCTTTTTTTTTCGATAGAAATAATCGTCGATCTGCGATTAGCATTACGTTTCCGGCATGCTACACGCACTGCATCATGTTCGTAAAAAACAGATGATAAAATTAGCGAGATGAATATGGATTTTGAATATAAATTGATTACTTCACTCACCAATAACGCAATGTTTGGTAATATCATGATGTCCTCCTCGGTTCCGTTGCTCATTTCCGGCATATATTGCAAGGGGTGATAGACGTTTGCAGTTACAGTGCCGTTTGGATTGAACTCCACGTCCTTGTGCTCCAAGGCCTCCCTGTAATTAATTTACCGGTGCAATTAGTTTAATTTTGATCAATGAATTTCTACACATTTTTCAATTTTTATTACAGTAAAAGTTCCATAAAGTAAAGGCCCGTTGCATTTTGCAAATCTCAACCGGTACACAGAATACATCAGCGCAGAAATTAATTTTTAACCTCTTTACTTTACTTTACTTTATGGTACTCTATTTTACTTTATGGTACTTTACTTTACTTTACTTTACTTTACTTTATGGTACTTTACTTTACTTTACTTTACTTTGTGGTACTTTACTTTACTTTATGGTACTATACTTTACTTTACTTTATGGTACCTTTCTTTACTTTATGGTACTTTACTTTACTTTACTTTGTGGTACTTTACTTTACTTTATGGTACTATACTATACTTTACTTTCCTTTATGGTACCTTTCTTTACTTTACTTTGTGGTACTTTACTTTACTTTATGGTACTATACTTTACTTTACTTTATGGTACTATACTTTACTTTACTTTATGGTACTATACTTTACTTTACTTTATGGTACCTTTCTTTACTTTATGGTACTTTACTTTACTTTACTTTGTGGTACTTTACTTTACTTTATGGTACTATACTTTACTTTACTTTATGGTACCTTTCTTTACTTTACTTTGTGGTACTTTACTTTACTTTATGGTACTATACTTTACTTTACTTTATGGTACTATACTTTACTTTATGGTACTTTACGTTACTTTATGGTACTTTACTTTACTTTATGGTATTTTACTTTACTTTATGGTACTTTACTTTACTTTATGGTACTTTACGTTACTTTATGATACTTTACGTTACTTTATGGTACTTTACTTTACTTTATGGTACTTTACTTTACTTTATGGTACTTTGCTTTACTTTATGGTACTTTACTAAAGGAATTTAATTTCAAAAATCCCACACAGAGTGCGGAATTAAAATCAACCAATGACGAGTATACACGTCGAACGCAGGGCAACGTGTCCTATTATAAATTTTACGAAAAACGAGGAATGATTACATTTTTATTTGATAAAAAATTAACAATTCGTTCTTCAAAAGATTTCTGTTACTGCTCCGCGATAGAGATTTTGATTGACGTGTATACGCGTCGAACGCAGTTAACTGGTTAAAGATGGAGAATTAATTTTGTCTTTCGTTTCCGAGAAACGCGGTACTCAAACGTTAAACGTTGCCTCTATCTGTAAAGTGAATATTCGTAAGCGTAAATGCTGCACGAACGTTTTAAAGGCAAATGAAAATTGGCGCACGCTCCTTTTCCGATTTGTTTTGTAAGTGGTATACCGATCGAAGTCGAAGCAAATCGATCGCTTACCTGTAAACGTAGGGTCCAGTTTCTTGAAACCTCAACTTGCTCGCCTTGCCCGACATGTAATCCTCGTGATTCGTCACGTTGAAAAGGTAGACCTTCACGTAAAGTTCGACGTCCGGTTTCCGCCACATTTCAAAAATCTCTCCGCCCGGTCCGAAGGTAACCTTCAACTTGAACAGCAGCTCGTACGGTTCCAGCACAAAGAAGATGCAGCCGATAGCCAGACTGAACAATCCCAAGCCCATCAATAGGAAAATGTCTGTGAATTTCGAAAAGAAAACGAACGGCTATAAAATTATTCACACCGCACTGAAATTAATGCTCCGCCGTATGTGAAGGTGTATCGAAGGCTAAACGATCAATGAAAAAACTGTTTAACCAGCCGGCAGGAAATTTTATCGAGCCATTTGTGATCACGTTTTTGTGAACCGTGATCGTTAAAAAATACTTAACTCTCGTGTTCGATCTACTTGTGCCATTGCGGATTTTGATGTCGATTTCAACGTCATAAATTATTTTATGAAATTTAAGGCAAGGGAAGGAACGGTAGAATTGACATTAAATTTTTCTTCATTTCCGCTTGCGCATATTAATCCGAGGATCATCATTGGATCGAAGAGACAGGAAGCGCAATGTCACCTAACAATCGTTCACTTATTATATCTCGTGTGACAAACGTAAAAGTTGATCTAGTTTTCCGAACACTTCCGTGCACGCAACCGCAGATTCGATTTTTCCATCTTTTTGTCGCGTTTCGCGAGAAACGCGATCAAAAACCGCGAATCATCGTGATATTACGATTTCTTTTTGTTTTTTTTCCATGACAGCACGCCGATGATGTCTCTCGAATTATTCACCGGTCCCGGTACTTCCGGCATCTTTGAAAATATTACGTGTTGCGAATAGTTCGCCGAATTTTGCACGCGACATACCTACGTGGAATGCGCGGGAGTACCGGTTCTTTAGTTTATTTCGAACGAGTACACGCATCAAGACGTATAATGAATTTTAAGAGATCTATATAGGAGAAGTTCCCGGCGCCATTTTTTTTTCGTTTTGCGTCAGAATTGCGTCAAATTCAAAGAAAAAATGTTTCAAGTTATATTTGACGCGTTGACTGCTAAACTACCACCTCAAAATTCTCAGAAAATCGTAAAGGTAAAATTCAACACACCAATTCTACCCTCCTAACCTTTCTGTATCCTACAAATCCATTATGAAATTCGGTTTGTACCTACATTCTGCAAATTCATATTTTTATAGCCCACCTTATAAAAATAGTAATCCAGGAGAAGTAGAATTTTTTCAATTAGATTTCTCATGATAAAGGTTTAGTTACACCGACTGAACCGATAGTTCATTTATAAAGTGATGTTTCATTAGCGTGGCATGTTAATGCGAGCAATTAGAAAAGTAAAAGGGTAACAACACACAGTGATCGGAAGATTGATTCTTGGTTTTGCATGGTTTAACAGCCAAACGCGTGTTGAACTGATTTTAATTGCATTGCTTTGCTAATTTATACGTTTTATAGCTATTCAAGTACTTTGTATATTTTTTTACGGCATAATTATTTCTCGAGCGATGCAAATGGATTATTTGATAATCAATTCGATCGAGAATGTACTGCTCTGATGTAGTTTTCGGATTAATTTCGCGGAAACAAGAGTTAGCGCGATAATTACTGCGAGACGTCCATTTTGCTCGTTCTCCAGAGATTTCCGTCTTCGTTAGTTGTTATCGGAATTCTCGATGGGAATAAATTTATCGTGACACGCTGCACATCACGGAGATTAGCATATATTTGATCAGCAGAGAAGGATTTCCATACTTAATGTATTTCTTAAACAAAACTAAACTACCACAGTCAAAGAACAAATCTTTTTGGCACAAGGAATGCAGAGTTTGAAGAAATTGAAACCAAGGTAAACGCTAATTAATGCTTTCGACAGTTAGGAGTGTTCGCTATAAATGCAAATTGTATGCAATATTTTCTTGTTGGAAACCATATTGAACGCGACTACTTTTTGTCAATCTGTATCGGCAATCTTAACTCGTTCGACAAAGTTGTGTACCATTGCACAATCGCAAACGGTGACTCTCTAAATCTGCCATAACATGACCAAATATGTGAATTTATAATGGCTGTTAGTAGACTGTAGACTGTAGATTATTACACATTCAGGGCACGTGCAAATTTTTAGAGCGCGACGAAGAAACCTCCATTAATATACATTCATTACATTCGTTACATTTCTATTGTGTTTATTCATTGCGCTGTGATTTTCAATGTACGCAAGCGACTCTAATAACACTGTCCAACAAATTTCAACTTTTTTTGGTTATTTCGATTCCCACTATGCGATTCTTATAGAGATTTTCGCGCTGATTCCGAATCTGACCTTAATTTTTCTCCTATACGTACAGTTCTTGAGAAAATTGAGTTTAAAAAAAAAGACACATTTTTCAACTTTGAACAATTATTGCGATGTTATTATAAAAGATAATGAATTGTTCCTTACGGCAAAAGATTCTGTAGACTTTTCCGAATACAGTGATATCCAATAATAATACATTACGATTGTTTAAACATGTTTAAACAACGATTAAAGACGGAGAGACACCATTTTTGCACCCATTTTTGAGGATATTTTTCAATTTATATAAAAAAATAAGAGTCCAGCGGAAAATCGAACTATATACCACGCGATAGAGCAGACTTTCATCTTGAGAAACCACCCTTTCAAATTTCCAACAACGACGTTTTTTTCGATCCAGAAAGCAAAATATCTTCGCCCGACATGAGTTGCCGCCAGTGGTGCTCTTGTGGTGCTCAGTCGTGTTCTATATTTATTATTTTATAGTAAAAATAGGAATTTACAAGATAGAAAACATACCTAAAACTTCTTTCTTCTTGACTGACGTTTACGAGATGTTTCCGCTTCTGTTATTAGACTCCAACAATAGTCCTGCAAGCATGGATGTGCTATCCTTTCCCAAGTACCTTGTTTCCATAACCAAAATGTCTCGATGGAACTTTTCACCGTGTTCATCGCTTACATCACCAAGGTTGCACGGAAAAAAGTCTAAATGCGAATGTAAAAAGTGCATTTTGAGGCACATATTACACCCCAACTTATAGAAGGAATCTATTATTAGTTCTTTCACTTTTTCAACGTAGTTTGGCGAGCGATGCTTTCCCAGAAAATTTTTGCAAACATTTTCAAAATTTCTCCAGGCTCTTCGTTCAGGTTCGCTCATTGTGTCGAAGAATTCTTCATTGTCTAAGAGTGTTTTTATTTGTGGTCCTACGAAGATTCCTTCTTTTATTTTTGCTTCGGATATTTGAGGAAATTTTGTTTGTAAATATTTAAATGCCGATGTATCGTTATTTATGGATTTGACGAATGCTTTTATCAGACCTAATTTTATATGTAACGGAGGTAAGTATATTTTATTCGGATCGACTAAACGTTCGTACTTAATATTTTTCTGGCCTGGAACGTGGGTCTTTCTTACTGGCCAAGTTTTGACCGTGTAATGCTTCGTTTTAGCTCGGCTTTCCCATTCACACAAGAAACAGCAATGTTTTGTATATCCAGCTTGCAGTCCCGAAACAATTGCAATCACTTTTAAATCTGCGCATGCATTCCAATTGTACTTGGTATAATTTATTTGTTCACCTTGGCGATGTAAGCGATGAACACGGTGAAAGGTTCCATCGAGACATTCTGGTTATGGAAACAAGATACTTGGGAAAAGATAGTACATCCATGCTTGCAGACTATTGTTGGAGTTTAATAACAGAAGCGGAAACATCTCGTAAACGTTAGTCAAGAAGAAAGAAGTTTTTGGTATGTTTTCTATCTTGTAAATTCCTATTTTTACTATAAAATAATAAATAAAGAATAAATATATTAATAGAGTGGGAATATAGTAATAAATAATAAATAACAATAATAAATATTACATTTAAATAAGCAGACATAATTGGGAACTTTACGCCGTTTAGTGGAAGAGCACCACTGGCGGCAACTCACGTCGGGCGAAGATATTTTGCTTTCTGGATCGAAAAAAACGTCGATGTTGGAAATTTGAAAGGGTGGTTTCTCAAGATGAAAGTCTGCTCTATCGCGTGGTATAGTTCGATTTTCCGTTGGACCCTTATTTTCACCAAAAAAGGTGTCTCTCCGTCTTTAATCGTTGTTTAAACATGTTTAAACGATCGTAATGTATTATTATTGGATATCACTGTATTCGGAAAAGTCTACAGAATCTTTTGCCGTAAAGAACAATTAATTATCTTTTATAATAGCATCGCAATAATTGCTCAAAGTTGAAAAATGTGTCATTTTTTAAAACTCAATTTTCTCAAAAACTGTACGCATAGGAGAAAAATTAAGGTCAGATTCGGAATCAGCGCGAAAAACTCTATAAGAATCGCATAGTGGGAATCGAAATAATTTTTGGCTGTTGGACAGTGTAATCCGAACATCCGCTGCGTTTCGCGATACAATTTGATCAATAAGATCTTGAGCCACATCGTTCGGATCACCGTAGTTCTAATTCGTCTACAGCGCGTTTTCGCACCGATGCGATTCCCAAGGTGAATTTCATTCGGCACGTGCTTCGTAATTGTAGTCACCGACATTGTCCGTGTGGTTCGCACACCTGCACGCCGATTCATCGAAACACGACGAACGTGTGTAACCGATTGCTTCGGTGACCGTTAAGTAATCTCATAGTAAATCATGCGGGACATCCAAGCGCCACGGAAATGCGAATTGAAACCGCGCCGGTTAATTTCCCGAAGAAACGCGCGAATCGAAGAGTAATTGATTCGTTCGCTTCGATCGATCAACTATAATCGCTTCACACCGTCCGGCGAGTTACTCGCAGCGCGGCGGCTTGAATTATGAGCTATGCCTCGTATTATAAAGATGTTATCAACGTCTCACGTGTTGCTCGAGCTTCAATATCGTGTAAATGTCAGCGCTACACGTAACTCGAAACGGTCAAGAAGAAAATGTAACACAGAATGAGAAAAACTGCTCTCTCCGGGAGATAATAATGGTTCGGTAGACGTCTGTCGCTTACATCGATCATCGTCGATTTCCTGACAGTGTAAAAAGATGTACACCTTCTTCGCAATAGATCGCAACGCGTATTGTGCAAAAGAGACCCCGGTTATCGCGGAGATCGCGAATCGTTTCCGACCTTTCGAATCGATGGCCATTGAGTTTAATAGGCAGATGCAAAATCCTAAACAGGGATTTAGGATTGACAAACATTCGTTTCGCAGAAGGAGCCCGTCTTGCTCTCGACTGTTGCAAGATTGCTGGCAGTGCGACACGATGTGGCAATAATTTTCCGACGGTAATCGGGACGCGACTGCGAATGCGCTATCCAATAGAAAGTGCATATTTGTCATCCGCCGTTATATTTTATATCCATGAAATCGCGACACTTTTATGGAGGTTGATCTCGAGGCACGACAGATTCCATACACGGAACAGGATATTGCAAAATGCTCGGCCCGAGTACAATGAATTTTATTCGACTTTCGCAACGGTCGACCGAAGACTAGCTTGGTTCTCGTGGATTATCGATCATCGTGGAATCAAATGCGAGTCGCGTAATCAATTGTTTCATAGTGCGGCAAACCAACATCCAGGTCGGACGCTGTGAAATTTCCATACGGAGTAGCATAATTTCTTTTTTCACACATTTCGTGCAACGTCACCGAGTACACTTTGCACTCATGCATTTTCACTTATGTGTCTCTAGCGAACAAAAAAACAGCATCTAACTATGTAGATTAGTTGAATCGTTTATTTTTTTTTCCTAGTCGAAAAACTGATATAGACACGATATAGAAAAAATGTCGCCGAGTTTTTGATCAGACTAAAATAGATTTTCGCGTAACGTTCTCGTGTCCGTGTTTTTAATGATTTATTGTTCTAAAAGAATGTAAAAAATTAATTTAACTTGCTTGAGGAGTTCGAAAGAAATTGACCGTGCAAAATTTTTCTCTAATCATGAACGTTGACTCTGAAAGATTGGGCAGCCGTGAGATGCAATGTAATCATCTTTAAATTAATGATTATTTCACGTACCGAATTTGTCCCAAAAGTTTCTTTCGGAATGTGTTCCTTTAATGTTGCTTAATAAATACAAACAATGCGATAATCTTTATGTTAATGTCTTAATACTTACTGACATTTTTCGGACAACCTAATATTTATTTAGCAATATTAAGGAAACACATTCCGAAAGAAACTTTTGGGACAACCAAATACATCTACAGTGAAACGAATAAATATTCGGACGCTCTAAAAAAGACGATAACTTTTTTAATATCGTACTATACGATTTGAACATTTTCGGGAAGCTGGAGCATGTAGTTTACAACAGGATGTAAAAAGAAATTTTTTACCTACAAAATGTATTTTTTAAATTTTCCGCATAGACCCAGATAAAAAAGTTGTAAAATGCAACTTTTAGTATTTTTTATGCAATACCGATCAATTGAAATTTTTTAAAAAATTTCTTTTCACATCCAGTAGTAAACTAATTGCTCCAGCTTTCCAAAAAAGTTCAAATTATCGTCTTTTTTATAGCGTTCAAATATTAATTCGTTTCACTGTAGCTATTACAGCATTTATTATTGTATGGCATTATTAGTATGTATATGGCAGCCAATGGTCAAGGTTAACGCATTCTAAAACTAACGAATAACTGTAAAATCAAAAACTAAACTTGTTAAGTTTATGTTTACTGTTTATTCAAGCCTTCCAGGTCGTAAAAGGAATAGCATCCACGAGGAATTAGCAGAGTTGTTTTATTACAATACATTTTACTGTGGTGCAACGTACGCTTATCCGAGCTGTAACCCCATTAAATGCCCGATAATTTCTCTAAGCCGCTTGGCAAGGATACTCTATGAGCCATAAAGATTAGAAGCTAAACCAGTGTCGAGATTTTTGGACGCGTGGACGGAAGATCTCCCTTAATCTCTAAGCGTTAATAGATCACGGCCGATCCCTTCTGGTCGCACTCCACTTAATATGAGCGATAACACGTATCCATTAAGCAGATTCATCGTCCGCAGCCATCCAACGCATTCCCATGCAACCGCATGCAATTTATCGCTGCAGTTGTGTCTGCGAGGGTTGACGACACTTGTCTAGCACTGCCGTCCGTCCGAGTTTGCCCGGGATTGTAATTTATAAGATTAATTTTTAGATCTTCGCTAACGGTCCTGGTTTTCAATTCTGAAGAAATAAGAAGACGTAACGAGAGACAAATAAAATTGAGGTAACCAAAGTTGTAGAACAATCAATACGAATACAATATATCGTATACCAATAGAAGTGAAAAGTCATGGACCGTTCACAGCTCTAATTAATAATTTTGAATTTACCTTCGATGATATTTCGTGTAGACAAATTAGTCTTTCCGAGATCCTCAATGTAACAGCTATTCATTTCATTTAAGGCGGTAGACTTTTAAATTACATTATTAGGAAGCATACGCCTTAAGGTGGTAGACTCGTTTCCAGGATTGCCATGGCGCGGGATTCGCGTTCCTGTTTTTCGATAATACAAAAATAGGGGTTTTCAGTAATCAAAAGCGCTAGATAAAAGATCGATCTTGGTCCCTATCGCCCTGAAAAGTCCTATTTTTTCGTTTACGAGGCGTAATTTGCATTATTCGGAAGCATACACCTTAAGGTGGTAGACTCGTTTCCAGGATTGCAACGGCGCGGGATTCGCGTTCCTATTTCTCGATAATACAAAAAAAGGGGTTTTCAGTAGTCAAAAGCGCTAGATAAAAGATCGGTCTTGGTCGCTATCGCCCTGAAAAGTCCTATTTTTTCGTTTACGAGGCGTAATTTGCATTATTCGGAAACATACACCTTAAGGTGGTAGACTCGTTTCCAGGATTGCAAGGGTGCGGGATTCGCGTTCCCATTTCTCGATAATACAAACATGAGGTTTTTCAGTAGTCAAAAGCGCTAGGTGCAAGATTGATCCAGGGCGCTATTTCCCTCAAAAGTCCTATTTTTTCGTTTACGAGGCGTAATTTTCATTATTTGGCAGCATACGCCTTAAGGTGGTAGACTCGTTTCCAGGATTGCCACGGCG
>CM052200.1:1065840-1078598 GCA_028455805.1 Lasioglossum figueresi
ATTCGGAAGCATACGCCTTAAGGTGGTAGACTCGTTTCCAGGATTGCCACGGCGCGGGATCGCGTTCCTCTTTCTCGATAATACAAAAATAGGGGTTTTCAGTAGTCAAAAGCGCTAGATAAAAGATCGATCTTGGTCGCTATCACCCTGAAAAGTCCTATTTTTTCGTTTACGAGGCGTAATTTGCATTATTCGGAAGCATACGCCTTAAGGTGGTATACTCGTTTCCAGGATTGCAACGGCGCGGGATTCGTGTTACCATTTCTCGATAATACAAAAATGGGGGGTTTCAGTAGTCAAAAGCGCTAGATAAAAGATCGATCTTGGTCACTATCACCCTGAAAAGTCCTATTTTTTCGTTTACGAGGCGTAATTTGCATTATTCGGAAGCATACGCCTTAAGGTGGTAGACTCGTTTCCAGGATTGCCACGGCGCGGGATCGCGTTCCTCTTTCTCGATAATACAAAAATAGGGGTTTTCAGTAGTCAAAAGCGCTAGATAAAAGATCGATCTTGGTCGCTATCACCCTGAAAAGTCCTATTTTTTCGTTTACGAGGCGTAATTTGCATTATTCGGAAGCATACGCCTTAAGGTGGTAGACTCGTTTCCAGGATTGCAACGGCGCGGGATGCGCGTTCCCATTTCTCGATAATACAAACATCAAAAAAGCGCTAGGTAAAAGATTGATCCAGTTCGCTGTTTCCCTCAAAAGTCCTATTTTTTCGTTTACGAGGCGTAATTTTCATTATTCGGCAGCATGTAGCTATGAAAATAGCGCAATTGTATGCTTTCGAATAATGCAAATTACGCCTCGTAAACGAAAAAAAGGACATTAGATTGACCTTTTGCCTAGCATTTTTGACTACTGAAAAGCCCCATTTTTGTATTATCGAGAAATGAGAACGCGAATCCCGCGTCCTTGCAATTCTAGAAACGAGTCTACCGCTTTAATTGCCACAAATTGAATGCCTAAATTACCATTTGCATGTTCCGTTTTAAAATAGACCCAGGCAGAAGCGAATAGTTTCTGAAGGGTGTCGGTGCTGGCCGCGACTTTCTATCGTTTGGCGGTTTATGGATTTATTAATAACAACTGCCGGCGAAATAGGATTGCGCAAGGTAAATAAATCCAGAGGCACGTGCTTGCCGTGTTGCACAAGTCCGGACGCGGCCTTTTCAGAGTCGCGGGACCGGCCATCCTCTTCGCCGTGTGCCAGTTCGAATCCTGGCAACTGCTCGGCTGGGTAACGAGATCAGAAACACGGGCAATACCATATGTGTCCAGCGATTATCTTTCTTAGATCGTGCACGTCACGGTTGCAGCTCAGGTGCACCAGGATTTTTCGAGCATCGTGCAACTTTCTGATCTGACTTTGCTATCTCGCTCGTTACCGGCATTTGCTGCGGTAACAATCTCCACGGTATTGTACAAGGGGTCTTTGTAATTATGGTACAGCGGAGCATCGATTATCCGAACTAAATAGGAAAACGCGAGCGTTCGAGTAATAGAATAGTTAACTAGATACTTGTTAATAGTTGAACATGATTAACTTTGGATTGTACAAGGGGTCTCTGTAATTATTAGACTGTGGATCTTTATGCATTTACAAAGAAATGTGCTGGGCAAAATATAAAACAGTCAAAGATTTAAAAAATTTAAGAATGCTGTAATGCTGCTTTTAACGTAACAATGTCGTTAAGGGATCAAATCAATTTTTATGTTATTCCTGCTTCTCTCAATCAATGCAAAACATTTTTATTTCGCATAAAGATCCGCAGTCTAGTAATTATGGTACAGCGGAGCATCGATTATCCGAACTAAACAGGTAAACGCGAGATAAACGCAAAATACTTGTTGTTAATAGTTGAACATTATTAACTTTGGATTGTACAAGGGGTTTCTGTAATTATTAGACTGGATTTTTATGCATTTACGAAGAAATGTGCTGGGCAAAATATAAAACAGTAAAAGATTTAAAAAATACAAGAATGTTGTAATGCTGCTTTTAACGTAACAATGTCGTTAAGGGATCAAATCAATTTTTATGTTATTCCTGCTTCTCTCAATCAATGCAAAATATTTTAATTATGGTACAGCGGAGCATCGATTATCCGAACGAAATAGGTAAACGCGAGCGTTCGAGTAATAGAATAGTTGAGTAGATAATTGTTAATAGTTGAACATGATTAACTTTGGAATTTAAAATATGATATTGTTGGACAAGACATTATGTAATCCCAGTTCTGTTTTCTCCGATGATTTTCTCGCTCGCTATAGAACAAATGATCAGATAGTAGCCGCAGGAAAGGAAAACCTTCTAAACACGGAGTAGCATTGTTCCACTCCCTTCAGCGATTGCAGAACGTACACGACAAGGTATACTTAGACTACCGTCGAAAAAATATGTATATGTCCAAAAAGAACTAAAAATCCTGAGCCAGAATGCGCAAGCTGTATTTTCGTGTGCAACGAGATGGCCGTAAAATTATGAAATATATAACTAACGATCATAACCAATGAACACACACAGGTATCCGCGCGTGTAATAATGCCTCGTTATTGTTTTGAAATTTTTACGTAATGATAGTTTGCGAAATTATTAGTTCTTTCACCATGCCACTTTCCTTTCCCCGTTCCTTTCCAATCGCTAAATTGCATGTGTTTATGCAAATGCGGATGTTTTTCGAACCGTATAGGCGACAATCAACTGCTAACTGGTTTTGAAAATCGTTTTGAGAAAATTGAAAAATTCACGACTGTTTTACGACATCGCTATTAAATTTTTTCCTCTGTACACTTCGCTTTGGAAACCGGCTGACAAAACGCTTAAAGTTCAACGTCCAGCTACATACTTAATTAACTTCCCGCGGTTTATCATCCTAATTCGGGTTTTGGGGACGGGGTGCGCGAACTTCTCTCACGGTATTGTGTCGGATTAGCATTCCGATGGATGTATCAAATGCCAGCGACGAAAGATCAAATTACGAAGTTTCACTTTGGCATTTTCAAGCGTGCGCATGTCACTGTTTCACAAGCGTGTCACAAGTGTGTCGACGACGAAGGTTAGAGTGTAATGTTTTAGGGTTACAGACGACGACGCACCGAAAAGTCTCTAGACACTTGCATATTCGTGGAACCTTCTAATGGGTCATCATTAGACTGCGGATTTTATGCATTTATGACAAACATGAGTAGGTGCACAACTTGACACAGTTGACAAATTAAAAGAATTTGATAACATTAATTTATTAGGCTCAGCTTGTTCAAATTAAGAATCGAAGATAAAATTAAGGTATTTATTCATATGTTTCTTCGATAACACGAGAAGTTACCTCGAAAATGGCAGAAAGCAATAGAACAGAACGGAAAATATGTTATCGAATAAGTCTATGAATAAATATCTGAATTGTGGCTTTCAATTTTAATTTACAAACGCTACGAGAACTTTCGTTCCAACCCAATAGAAATAAGAATATCGCTTCTATTTGGCTCCAGTTCTTTGTAATTGATGTAAACAAGTTTTATTTTGCATAAAGATCCGCAGTCTAGTTAACACGTTATTCTAGAAATATTGTGCTGTCGTCGATCTATCGCGATGTTTATTAATAGATAATGTTGTTATTCGTCTACCATAAGGTATATTAATTCTTTGACTACAGGATTCTAGGATTATATTTCCTCAGAAATTTTCTTGACCATTCCCAACAACTTCCGAGTTACCTGGGTATGTGTTTTTTCTTCAGGAAACTATTTTTCTGTTAAGGTCGCACCTCACAATAGCAATTACCAAGTGATTTTCCTGGTTGCGGCCGTCGCGATCCTTATCAATCGAATGATACCTCTGTTCCGCGTTTCTGGCGCGACAGAATGATCGCTGGTGCGAAGCCGAGGTTACGCTGAGAATTACAATAGTGGTTTTCAAGTTGTTGTAGGAAGAATGGCTGTGACTTATAGTCGAGCGAAGACTGCCTCGTAACTTACTGCCAAAGAGTCAACAAAATACCGGTGACGCGTGCCGTTTACGAAGAATCAACTGAGAGGAGTCGAGCGTGGAACGCAATTAAGGATCCAGCTCAGCGAACCGTGTATACAGGATCGATCAAAAGTTTCGGACCCGAATCTCGTCACAAATGTGATTTGATTGCATACAGTATCCAGCCGTACTATTTTCATACATTCTAGAATGTTTAATTATTTTCTTTGTGCGGAACGGTGTTTGTTTTTTAGCGGAAAAGACACGGGAACAGTTAAGATTAATGCGTGTAACGGATCGATGGTAAAGAAACGATCACGAGATAATATGCAGCGGTGTATTTTACTGTCTTTTTTCCTTCCAGTGGTAATGTTTGCTGGCATTCGTGTGGATAGAAAGATTAGAAATAATTTAAATCTTAATTAAGGCGTGGAACCGCTACCGATTTTCATTCATCCCTGTTTCAATCTTGATAACAGTTCATTGCTATCAAACACGTCTCTTCTAATTGATTATTAACACTTTATCTACCGGAAGCCTATTAATAGGATTTTCAACAATTGTGCTGTACCAAAAGGAAACTTGAAGATCATATATTTTCTATACTAATCCTAAGAAAAACTATTGAATTAGGTTATTGGGGGTGAGTTGTAGGTTCACGATTGAAATTGGTATTGAAGCAATTGATTATTGATTTTCCACCAAGATTGCGACAAACAGGAATCAAGTAGAAAATTTTCATTCGTAGTAGTTTTAATGTGTTGGACAAATAATGTAACAGTATGTTTTAAGATCTCTCCTTGAAACGAAGAGTCTTTAGCGTGGTTTTGTACGCAAATTGTGAAACGAAATATGGGTCAGAGAGGTAAAAGGGAGAACCAGTTTACGTTCCAACGTTTCGATCGAACCACTACAACTCGCTGCCTTAATCAGCCGATTCTATTGATAACGTGAGATGAAATTTAACTTTCTAATTACGATTTTTAAGCACGTTTTTTACCTCGCTTTTTTCCCCGTCACTTTATTGCCACGTCGCGTTTTAGATATTCTAATTTCTCCGCGTCGTCCGGCCGTTCCTTACATCGCGTCACGGATTTATGCCACGAAAAACATTCACGCGATTAGTAAATTCGTCGGCTAACGAGTGTCAGACTGAAAGCCAGTTTCAACTGCATTTATTTAACGACATTTTCTATTTATTTTTTTATTTTTTAAGAAATAATACTTTTTGCAATATTCGTCCTTTATCTTTAACAGTCTAGCAGACGTTACTTTGTACAGGATACGGTGAAAATATTTTCTAATAAATAAATAAACGATCGAATTATGCGTTCGTTTTGTCTCGTGTTGAATTTTCTACTGTTTCGATGGATTTGTGGGTCGAACACGTCTCGTGGAACGCCCTATACAAGAATCAGGCTGGGAAGGATTCCCTGAACGGCAGACTCGCGTAAGAAGATCTAGAAATCCCTGATCGTTTGTACCTGATTTTGCCGCGGTGAACCGGTTCTGATCGACACAGTCAGTTGTTTTCACAGCCGATGTCAATGCCATTGCTGCCTAGTGAACAATTATTTGCGGAACTTAAGCGTCATTGTGCATAAATTCCCTTTCGTCAAAGATCGTAATCGTGGGAGGTTCCGTACCGTCGCGTTCCGTATTGTTATTTTGATCCCCTATTTAGCGTCTGTCAATCTTATCCGAATCTTTTCTTGTCAGAAAGAAGATAAATACGAAGGTTACCGGAATGATTAAAGTTCGTTACCGTGTGAAATCTGAGCAAACAGTACAGTAATTTTGTACAGTGTTGTACCAACGAGTACTTGTATGCTTGTGAATGTTGCGATATGTGTACTTAACGTTGTTAGGCAATTGGCGTGTATAAACAACACGGTGGTTTCTGTATGAATGCTTTTGTTGTTTGCTAAGCTCTCACTTGGTAAACTGTGCCATTTGCTTCCTTAAAACACGAATTACGTTAAATTGGTACGACTCTTTATACGTTGCCAGTTATAATTGAATTGGGACGGTTATTAATAGATCCGATTTCGATCGTATGACTCATCTCGAATATCACCGCAAATCGCGTATGTTAATGCATTCTGTCGGTGTATCGAACTGACGATAGAAATGGCACCTGCCACGAATAACCAGTGCAGGTAATGAACTCGAACAACGGATCTACTCGTTGTCATTACTTTTGTTATCTAAACTAATTTTAATCCTATAATTGTATACATTTATTTTATTCGACGATCAGTAACTCACTCAATCGGTGTAGGAACTATTCAAAATGTTGATCATGCTGCCCGATGGCGGCAAGGTAAGATAACAGCAACGACAGGATGCAAGTCATGACGCTCTGCTCATATTTGCAAATATAAACAAGAACAGAAGCTGTCTATACAGAGGTCCGTTAAGTCGAGACGCAGTCAATGTACGTGATGAATTTTCAATGTCGCTTTTTGTCTGAAATAAAACCTTAATTTCAACTTCCTGTAAACAATCGTTGTTTGTACCGAGACTATCGGATCACACTGAAGCATCCCTCGGTAAAGTTTCAAGAATACAAACGTATAAATCCATTTATTATTATCCCAGATATCGGATAAAAGTATCAGACATCTCGGCCCATTAAATTTAATAGCCGTATTCAAATGTACGGATCCTAGCTGTTTACTTATAAATACCGAGGCAGTTCATTCGAGGCGTTAATTTCGCACGCACTCGATTTTGTTATCCAGCAACTCTCGCGATCGGTAATTCAGTTAACGATGCCATTACAAGAAATGGATTGTTACAACTAGACTGCGGATTTTATGCATTAATCACAAAAACGGGTATATTAAAAAGATTTAAAGTGTATCGGTTACAGCTTAATCAAATAATTAAAAGAAGAAAGAAATTTTGATTTCACTCCTCTGTCTTGCAGTCAATGCAAACATTTGTTATTTCGCATAAAGATCCGCAGTCTACTTATAACCAAGTATGAACCGTGTGGTCGTTAATGACCTCGTTGTTAACGCGACCACGTTAAAGTAAACTGACTTATCTTCAAAACTGGAAAATGGTATACAACGCTATTCTGAAATTCTACCAAGTCTTTTTAGTTTTGTATTTGACCTATTCAGTTTTTACAGTGTACATATTTTCAGTGGGGTGCAGAAAGGATCGTTTATAGTTCGTTTAAGAAGTAGTGTGCGAAGAATTTCGTGGATTTCATTTGTGTAGGAGTTCAAGGCATTGCACGAAGAAGGAAGCTTTTCATATTCGAGGATTTTATGGTCTCATGGAAGTTCTACGCGTGTGTCCAGGAAGGATGGTCGTTATTAGCATGGCCAACGCGAGCCGGTTTTTTATTGCTTCATTGAAACCTTCTTATGGGGACTCGACGTACTCTCCTTACCTCTCCTTTGTTCTCGCTGAAATGGTATCGTAATTGCTTTGTTGACCGCACCCGCATATGTTTTTCGACGGATCAAACATTCAAGAACCGAACGAGAGATCTACGAAATGCAGATTCTGTTTGTCTTTAGTTCTACTTGAATTTCCGTGTTCGTCACTTCCAGCGATGACTTTTTGACAGTAGTCAACTCTTTATTTTCGGTTTCATCGATTGGTCTGGCGAGAAAGTAATTTCGGTATTTTAAGGTGAAATAAAACCGGATTTTATTTATTCAAGCGATGAACTTTAATCGATAAAATGTTTTCTTAATTATGCTTTTTGGCTAAAGATCATCGAACAAACGGGAAAATATCTTATTCGTTAAAGTTCATTGCTTGAATTAAAAAATATTTATGCCTGGGGTGCATTCGCATACACAGAAGGTTCAATTCGTTTCTCTGAGAAATAACTTTGGATCGATAACGATCTACAGTGGGTGTACAAAGTGTTCGTACACCTTTTAAAATAGAATAACTTTTTTTATCATTGTACCAAACGACCAGATTTCTTATAACGAATTGGAAGCATTGGTTTACTAAATGATCTGCAGAAAAGATTTTCCAGAAATTATTATACAATTTATAAGGTTACATGCCAAAAATAAAAATGGCCGTTTTTAAAACTTTTTTATTTGGATCCTTAAAGAAAATTTAAAATATATGTTTTGTAGATCTATGTTAGTTATACGCATACTGAAAATTTCATCGAAATCGGTTGACGCAGGAAAAAAACGACACGCATCGAAAGATGTACGATTCTGTGGATTTTAAGCAGAAACTGATCAAAAGTCGTGTAAAACTATGATATTCGCCATTTTAGACCGCTTGTAGCGTGTGTGTATGTTAATCGATTTCGATGAAATATTCAGCACGCGTGTAACTACTATAGATCTACAAAACATATAATTTAAATTTTCATCGAGGATCCAAATAAAAAAGTTTTAAAAAATGTCTTTTTTATTTTTGGATGTAATCTTGTAAATTGTAATTTTTGGAAAATCTTTTTTCCGTATCATTTCGTAAACCAATGCTTTTAATCAATTATAAGAAATCAGGTTGTTTGGTACAACTGTAAAAAAGTTATTTTATTTTAAAGGGTGTTCGAAGACTTTGTACAGCCACTGTATTAGTTTACTCTCCCTCGATTTTGTCCTTCGACAACGAAGGTAACAGCTAAATTGGGTGACACCATTTCTCATATCGGACACTCATCGCGAAAAAATGATATTACCATAGACCATGTATTGATGTATATTAAAAATGTGTTGCTTGCATTTCTGACGCGTCTAGCCTATTAATATCGTCATCAATATTCTATTAGTTGCAGAAAATACAACTGACATTTGACACAGACACAAATCGGGCAGCGATATTGCCCTCAAGGATGAATTCGTTATCGAATGATCCGATTAGAGAAGATTTGCGTATCACTTTCTCGTATCTGTTCCAAGTGTATTATGAAAAATCAACGGAGTTTTAAACAAGGTAGAAAGAAAGCAAAAATATCGAGAGTCACTTTAGACTTTTCGCGTAAAAATTTCCCCATCCAGTGCTCCATTAACTAATATTGGTACTAGGATCACAAAGCACTAAAAGTGACTATTTCACATTACTTTAGACAAATAACAAGAACGTGTCTATATCAAAATTTTTAGTCATTGTTTTTTATAATATATACGAAAGAAAGAATTTGTTTGAATAACTTGAACACCGGAAAACCAATTGTAAGGGTGCAACACGCGTTTTGGTCGGTTCGAAGCGATCGAAATCGCAAATTCGGTCGTAATACAAAGAAACTGTATAATAACAAGCATGCATATGTATAATGCAGTCAGAATCGCGAAACGGCCGGCAGATCTTGTAATATGCATCGTAATTCTCTCCCGTAATACTTGTGCTACGTACGTAACGCTATCAGATTCAGCGTTTCGATAATTTTTGCACAGCAACTGGAGCGTTCTTGATAAACTACTGTGGAACGTACGCGAAAACAAAGCAGGAAGCAATTAACAGTCGTTCCGTGAATTTTCGACGGTAAAGACGCTCGGGAAACGTGAGCGAGAGTAGCGAATTCCGTGCGCGGATTGTGTAACGCGACGTAAAATTAATTCGGTCATTTCTATTAATTCATTCATTGTTAGAAAATGCTTCGGGCTAGAATGTTGAAAAAAGGGATCAAGATAAATCTTTAGTTCACGATCGAGATTAATCATTCGGTTTTGAGAGTTATGAATAATCGTCGGCAACCGGCTAAATTAAAATGCTCCAGTTGCTCGTATAATTCAATGAGATTTAACATAATTGCACGATCATTTGTGTTAACGCTAAACAAGTGTACAATTGTACGAGTAAATTACCATTGCGAGAGGTAGCAGCGACTTAAATGGATTCATCGTTTGAATAATATATTATTTAAACAATTATTTTTCAATTGGCGTGATTCAGAGCTCGTCGCTATTCAGAGCTATTTCTTCAATGTTATCCCTCCGATATGCGATAAACTAGACGACGATGATCTTTTTATGAACAACGCTCGAGCATAAACTTGAACTTGTCTTGCGTAGCATGACGGGACCAGTTTCTGCAGTTTCTCGCGCTTTAATTACGGGGTAAAACCGTGCATATGTAGGTATTATGCGATCCAACGTTACTAGTTATCGCGTGTGACTTAATGGCGATGGTACAACGACCATAAAACCGTGGATTACGTTGTCTGTTGCTTTCTCTTCTCTAAACCGCGAACGTTGCGAACGTTGCGAACGACCAAATATTTTTGCGGTGCAGACTGTACGCGTTATGCATCGTAGCGAGCATGATGATAAACTTCGAACAACCGAACAAGGTCCTGTCAGTTGGCTCCGTTAGCTATCAATTTCCCATTAACCCAAGGCTCTGCACTTGACCCAGTAGTATCTGTCATAAAAACAAGTTCGCCAACGAAAGAACAGAATCGGCGTGTGACATTTACTTTCGCGCACACACTTCTTCGCATCCTCAAACGAGCCGGCATTACTCATATAACTGCTACAAAGTAAATCGAATATCGAAGAAAATTACTGCTACATGCGTTAATTACGCAGTCCAGACGCAGTCGAGAAGGTCCGATAAAAATTTCATAAATTTTTAAAACGAGCAGTATGGATCTCCACGCGAACAGTAAACACAGATACTTCTCGCGCGAGAATGCAAGGTTAAGTCAATCACGTGAAATTAATTTTTCAACACCAGAACTACGGGTTACGAACTTTTTCATTCGCGATCGTTATTGAGAAATTGATTTTTTTTCGACGCATTAAAAATTTCAAAGAATAAATACTTTTTTGTCGCTTTCATGAAATTATGCAAGCCGTTTTTAGTGCTCCGTAAATCTACCGTTGAAGAAGTGCATTCTTATTCGAAATGCGTCAGGATACTATCGCAGGTGTACGTACGTCAATTATACAGTAGAGCATGGTTGAAGTAACACGTTTTCCAAGGCGTTAACCCCTTGCTTTACGCTTTCTTCCACAACTAGGCTCACATAATGATTTACTACAATAAATAGAATGTCCGCGTTTGGTAAAAATCTGCGCGATCGAAGATGAAATATTCACGCCGGAAAAATCGTTTTCCATCGACTCGGAACGAAATAGTCAAACTGCATTGGAAATCTTCATTCGCGCGTTCCATTAAACTTTCCGTTCAGCGTATTAGATATTTTCGACGAAAGAAGACGATAATTTATTAAGATACGAATTTTAGCATTGTTTCGCGCTGTACTTTAAACGCTGCACACTTTCTTCTTGATCGTTACTATTCTTACTGTATTACATATATATATATGTTTAACACTTAACGACGCAATAAAACAACTGGTTAACAACCATCCTTAATTGTTTGCGAAGCCGTAAAACCGCGAGAGGCGATCAATCTACTTACTCTTCGGGCACTTCTCGGTGCCGGTCGGGTGCACCGGTGACAGTGCCGCATTAAAGAAGCGGTTCACGACCACCGATGACTTTCTCCTGATGTTGTTGGTCTTTTGGCTGATCGTCATCTCGTCCGTTTCGCTCGAGTCGCTTTGGTTTTGATTCGTGTTGACGGTCGAGTACCGTCGGCCGGTGAATCGGTTCCATATCATCGCGAAGTCCTTCATCGTGCGACACTTCACTCCCGGACTGCCGGAATCAATGTCTTCGTCGCCCGCGCGATCGATTATTCGCCGATGGGATTTCGCACGGTTAACGGCGCGCTGTTACGAAAATGTTACGAAAATGTTACGAGACCAGTCGTGAAACAGAAAAAAAAACTGGTCGTCGATCGGCGGCGTTGCTGTTTACGGAAGGGACCACGGAGAGCATTCGCGCGCGAAACGAACCGCGATTAAACCCGGTCCCGCAGCTGTTTCGTGCGAAACCTCGTGCACACCTGAAAAACGTTCTCTTCCGATTGCACACTTCCTTGCGGCGTGTTTATTCTTCTAGTTGGTCCTCACAAGTGTCGTTACTTTCGATTGATGGGCTAGAATCGATCCTCGGTGCTGGTACCAGCACCGTTGCTGTCTGTCCTTGTATTTCAGTTCTCAATAGTTCACAGATAACTTTTGTAACTATCTTCTTCGAGGAAGAAGAGTTTGGTGCTATTCAACTGGGCTCTAGGAGACTGCGCAGGTGATAACAAGCTCTACGGTTCTCGGTGTCTA
Source organism: Lasioglossum figueresi (assembly GCA_028455805.1). Classification (NCBI taxonomy): domain Eukaryota; kingdom Metazoa; phylum Arthropoda; class Insecta; order Hymenoptera; family Halictidae; genus Lasioglossum; species Lasioglossum figueresi. The sequence goes on from CM052200.1 coordinate 1,077,941, forward strand.
TGTATACTTTCCTAACGGTGCGTACCGCGTGCGCTTCTGTGCAAAAGTGATGAAAACGCGGTTCGGTGGAAGTTCAAAAATTATGTTAGAGTCGTTGCAGAGCCCCCACCCGAGCAACGGCGCGCAGCACGTGGACTGTTCGCCAATCGGTGACCTGGACCGGTGCCCCACCACAGGTGAGAAAGATTACTGGTCCCAGGTGGAAAAGCCGGGGAGAACCGCGCGGCCAGTAACAATTGCACTGCCGCGAGATCGCAACGATCAAAGGTCAACGGAACGTACACGAGTAGGTATATCGGGGGATGCCCGTCATGTTTACGGATATCCCGATCCCTTCGTCCTGTTCTGGTTCTGCCTAATGCGTTTTTATTCGGTCACGTTCATATATAATGTGCTTACGTTTAGTAATAACTAGGGATGGGATCAAGTTCAATATGTACTCACGAATTTAAATCAATTTCAATAACAAAGTTTCATTCCATGGGTTTCGATTACTACTTAAAAGCAATAATGTTTCAATGATTATATTTGAAAACTGTTCATTTTATACAAACTGATATCGAACCTCGGAACGAGTACTTACAAGTTTCGAAAACATACTTATAAGTATTTCGATGTTGTAAGGAATCGAATCTTTTACAAGTAGTACTCGAATCTT
>CM052200.1:1107924-1149705 GCA_028455805.1 Lasioglossum figueresi
TAAATTTTATTTATGTATTTACGTAAAAAATCTATATTTACCAAACTCTACAGCGTTTTCTTCTCTACCGCGAAACTGTCTAACGTTACTCAAAGGTGTCAATTATAAATTTTTATATTCATTTACTTTTTATATTCGCATTGTACTTTGATCGCGTTGTTATTGGACTGTAGATTTTGTTCAAGTATTTACGTCAAAAATCTAAATTTACCAAACTCTACAGCGTTGTCTTCTCTAACGTTACTCAAAGCTGTCTATTATAAATTTTCATATTCATTTACTTTTTATATTCGCATTGTACTTTCATCGCGTTGTTATTGGACTGTAAATTTTATTTAAGTATTTACGTAAAAAATCTATATTTACCAAACTCTACAGCGTTTTCTTCTCTACCGCGAAACTGTCTAACGTTACTCGCCGCTGTTAATTATAAATTTTCATATTCATTTACTTTTTATATTCGCATGTATTTTTAATACGTTGTTATTGAACTGTAGATTTTATTCAAATATTTAAATGAAAAAATCAAGATTTGCCAAACTCTACAGTGTTGTCTCCTCTAACGTTACTCAAAGCTGTCAATTATAAATTTTCATATTCATTTACTTTTTATATTCGCATTGTACTTTCAATATGTTGTTATGGACTGTATTTTTTAACGAAGTATTGACTTCAAAAATCTAGATTTACCAAATTCTCTAGCATTTTCTTCTGTACCGCGTAACCGTCTAACGTTACTCAAACCTGTCAATTACAAATTTTCATATTCATTTACTTTATTATATTCGTACACGTAGATTTTATTTATAAGCTTTCACGACAAAAATCTCGTATTACTAGACTACGAAATTCTCGATTCCTAGCAGATCAATGATCAGAGATCTCGATTCCTTCTTCTCTGCAGCGCGGTTGTCAAAAAAATCGCGTGCGCGCACCGTCTAATTTCGCTCGTACGCTGCGGATGTAATCAGATCCGTAGCCCGCAATCCTGATTGTTACCGATCCTTTGAAATAACAGGGTGGAGCGACGGCGATAGCTGCTTTCGCAACCACAACGGTGTACAAGTCGCGTTGCTGGAACGAGGCGGTGATCGACCAGATAATCGAGGACGGGGATACTTTTTACTGCGAGTCCTACAAGGAAATCAACACGGACGATCGTCGTTTGCTGACCATCCTGCATCTGCAGCGTACGCTGTGCGTGCAGCACAAGCTGACCGTAAACGTGACCATCGAGGACGCGGCTTATGCGGGGAAGTTCCGATCATCGGAGCCGACGGAGCTGCACCTGGTCAAGGCTCTGGACCTTTTCTTCAAGCGTTACAACGCTGGCATCCTGTCATCTTCGGTTCTGAATATAGCGATCTGGAAGGACACCAAGTACTACAACATCTTTGACGGCCAGGCACGAAAGGAAAATTGCGAGCCAGCTCCTGATGGTCTCAGCGGGACAGCGAAGTTGTTTCTGGTCAAAGACATGATTGGAGTTCTGTTCATCATCTTGGAGAAAAGCCTTGTTAAAAATGAGCCGTTTGTTCTCTACGCCATAGCCATCAGCGGCGTCGATCACTTTACCCAACCGATAGCCACCGTCGACAAGGAAAAGGTCTACGCACACGCTGTAGAAAGACGACCCAGCAGTTACAAGATGCAAGACAAATACCGAGCGGTGCTACAAGGATCCTACCACCTGATGCACCCAGCTCTGCCAGGTCTTGTTCGCGGTAGAACGCACATGATCATCGCCTTGGCAGCCTTAGTTTACTCTAGATTGGTGAACAGCAACAAGTGGACCAGCGGATTGGTCGATCTGATCTTCAACCAGTCGAACATATACTTCATCGACCTGGTCCGCGTGATTGACAAGGATCTAACCGATCCTGAGTTCGAGCTGAAGATGGACGACGCCATGGGCGACGTGATTCTAGGTGTTTACTCGGCGAAAGTGAAGATCAGAACGAACGTTGTGCCGGGTTATGGCCAGAAGAGGGGCAAGGTAGCTTTCGATACCGGCTTCAGGGAGTTCTTCGAGTCACACAACTGCGGCCTGCTCGAGATCAAGGGGATCTATTATGCGATCTGGAGGCACGATGATACGTACTATTTTATGGACCCGTACGCTTGCGACGACGAAGGGTTTAGGTCCGGTACCGCCGAGATAGACGGCTCGGACAAGCCGGGAGAGGCGGCTTGCGTCACGATGAACAGCTCGATCAACCAGATACTTGAGACAATTATGGAGAACACCGGAAGCAGGGACAAAGACCCCTTCATCATCCACGGCGTCCGTGTTCTGTACGTGAAGACGGGGACTAAGCCGGGAGGTCCTTTGGAGTATGTGATTTATCGAGAGAAAGGCACCAATCGCAGACCCCAAGCGTTAGTTGCTATTGTGATGTCAACTGGGAAAATCGACAATGGCGAGGTCGTGGACATGACGCCAACGATCCGGCCGCAGCTGCTGAAGATGAAGGACGTGGCTGTGCAAGTCCCTCCGCTGATGACGGACGCGGAGTTGTACATGATGACTGACGACGAGCCGAGGAGCTACGTGATTCTGCCGCCTGAAGAAGAGAAGGAACCTGTGGAAGACTTCGGCGAAGAGGAGGAGGAAGTGGAACCTGCGAAGACGGACTGGGAAGAGATGGCGGAGGAAGAGGAGGAACCTGCGGAGAAGCTGCCAGAGGAACCACCTGTTGAAAAAATGATCCATGGGTACTTGAAAGTGAACCCTAATCGATTGGTTGTTCAGGGCTCGAAGAACTGCTTGGACGATGGGTTCGAGATAAGATCCAGGGGCAAGCAGGGTTTGATAGCAGCGATGGTGGCCATGGCTTATAGGAAATTGAAGAGTCCTACACTCTGGAGGAATATGGACATTGATCAACTGATCGATGTTAGCGACAAAACGTACGGAGACATCGTCGAGTGGATCCGCCAGGGTAGTCCTGCTGTGACGGATAGACCGGAGACGATGGGGGGCGAAGAGGAGGAAGAGGAAGAAGAAGGCGGCGAGGAAGAAGAGGAGGAGAGGCTGCTTCCCATTCCTAGCCACCTGGACCTGACTATGTTACCCGTTCGACTGAAGTTCGGCGAGAACGACGTGTTCTTCAAGTCGAAGATGGATATAGTCCGTGGCGATGCTGCTCCTCTGGCGAACCTGGCGGAGGCTCTCGAATGTTACTTTAAGAAGTACTACGAGCTGGTGCTGGAGAATAAGAAGCTGGTGTATGGGATCTGGAAAGAGAACGGCCATTTCTTTCTGTTCAACCCTTACGGCAGTGATGCCGAAGGCTGGCGTCTTCGGGATTATCCGGCCTCTTTCGCCGTGCTCGGCACCCTCAACGAATTAATTAATCTTCTGCATGGCGTGATAGAGTTCAACGATCCCAGCTTCGTCATCCACTTCGTGGCACTGGATTCGATTCAACCTGGCAAGTTCGCGACCGAAATCGAAATCGTTGTGCCGGATGACGACATCGAGTTGTTCAAGACGAGGTTCCTGCCAATAACTGATCAAGATATAGAGACGTTAGAGGCTGAGTTGAAGCCCGTGGTGGAAGAGGAGGAAGACGTGGGCATCATTGACGTGACTCTCGGCGAGGAAGAGGAGGAAGAGGAAGAGGAGGAGGGAGGAGGACGAAGGGCTCGCGCGGGTCCCGCTGAAGAATCTGAGAAGCCGATAGTAAATCCTCTGGTCGAGGTTCCCGAGAAAGATCAACCCGACACGCCGTACAGGTTGAATTTGGCTTTGCTCACGGCTGGGTTGAAGATTCCCGAGGAAACCGAAGAGGAGATGAGACAAGTACACGCGCAGAAGGCTCTGGAAAAGCTGAAGTACGATCATCCGCCGCCATACGTAATGCCATCGAATAAAACGTTGATCAAGCTGCTCGAAGCGAAACGAGCTAAAAGATCCATCCCTTCCTTGGTGTCGAGGTTCTCCATCGATTCCAGGCTGGACGTGAAGAAAAAGGGCGGTTTTAGCGCTGTGCACTTGTCCAGATCGGCCGTCATGACGACTGCAATGACAGGAATGGGTGAAACGGAGATACCCTCGAAGAAGATTAAACTATGTCCAAAGAGATACCTTTTCTCGAGGCTGCTGCCGATTTGTCTAATACCGATGAGGGCCATCGACGATATGTACATCCAGTACGATGGACCATACGGGGACGAGGTAGAGGAACCCGATGACGAGAAGCCACGGGACGACATGGTTCGAGAGGATTTACCTGAAGCACCTGTGGGTGTCCGCATCCGACCAACTTTGGTACCGTTAGGGCCAATCATTCGGACCCCGGTTCCTGAGAAGAGAACGGGCACCTGTCCAGAGAAGAAGAAACGAAAGTGCCTGTTGGCTAAGGGTGATGTGGGAGACGCTTTGATGGAAAAGGTCCTTTGTAATACCGAAGATCTCCTGCTGGAACTGTTTTTCCCGGATTTTAAAGTGACAGACCAGGTTTGTGTCCTTCCCAAAACGATTTTATATTTGTTGTTACGATTTCGCTGTTTGCTTATCCGTGATATCTGATTCGTTGTTACAACAGCTGTACATGGAGGATATGGATTCTAAGATCAAAATTTCGCGGAAAGGTTCCGTAGAGTCTCAGGAGACCACTATTCGCATGAAACCGACCAGCTCGAAGAAGAAGCAAGTGAAACGGTCTGCTCGATTGAAAGTAAGATATCTAGCCCCGAATTTCATTCGGCTACAAAGAATACGACCGAATTCTATCTTAAATTACCTTGAATCTCAAGGTCACCGACGATGGAATTCGGATACTACAAGGCAGCATGTGCCTCGAAAATCGTGCGGAAATCGAAGAGTGCCATTTCAAGTCCTGCTTCTTCGCTGCCCTGCTATGTATCCTGGCAAAGATTAAGCTAGATCCAGACAAGTTCTCTCCAACCACTCTAGATCAGTTCGTCTACCTGGGAGACAAGATCTATCAAAAAACCGGGAAGTTGCGTTTCAAGCCTTACAGATGGTTCCATCATATCGAGATCATGAACACGATCTATAACGTGATCACCAAACAGGCTATTTACGCCGATCCAGAGAGCACCGATCAGGACGATCTCGAGTACACGACGGACACCTTCTTCGAGAACAACCAAACCGGCATAATAGTGTTCGCTAATTGTTCCTACGCCTTCTGGACCGCGAATGGTGTGTATTACCTCTTCGATCCTTATGCTTGTGATGAAAATGGAAACGCGGGCGAAGATGGATACTCCTGCTTGATGGAGTTCTGCGATTTGAACGGTTTGCTGGAGAAGATCGAAGCTAACGTGGGTGAGAACACGAAGAAGCCTTATCGGTTGTACACCGTGTGCATTGCTCACATGGAGACAAAGAGGAGAAGAAAAAAACGCAGGAAGAAAGTACAGCAATGCGTGGATAAACTTGAAATGGAACTTCCTATTGAAGAACCGCCGGAAGTGGAGTTGTCCGCAGAATCGTCGGTGTCCCTGATCGAGCAGTTGGATTGGGTGAATGCGGAGTCGAAGACGAGCTTTGGCTACGACATGACGATCCCTGGGTTCGCTCCCATCAAATTCTGCAACGCCGCGATGCTCGAGGTAACTGTTCTTGAGAACGAAATCACCACTCCAAGATTAGCTCCTTTCAAAAAGATCACGAAGAAGATCACAGAAGACATGGACGATTACGAAATAGCGAAGCTGTTGGTCAGGAAGAGGATCGTCGAGAGAAAGTTCAAGACATCCACGATCGTCGCCACTCCTCTGGATCTTTGCGTCATGGCCTGGTCCTTGATTCACGATCCCGTCACTTGGTCGGTGAAGACTGTTAGGGGATTGTTCGGGGCTGTCCTGGATTACTCTTTCGACATTTTGCTAGCTGTTCAGGATTCGACCGTCAGCGACATGACCGACGGCATGCTGCCGGAATTTGAGATCGCCAATTACGTTTTCCGAGTAGTGTTCGTGCCTCTGCATTACGGGACTCTGTATGCAACCGAAGGCTGGAACCTGGCGATGTCCCTGCAGAAGATTTTCGATACTCCGAGCTACACGGGCGCTATTTTAGTTTGCGGTGCGGTGCACATAGGAGTGATGAAGAATGGAGAGAACCATTTCGCTTGGTGGATCGTTGCGGGCACGAAGAACCTAAGGATAATTACTGCAACAGACATGAAAGAGTTCTTGAGGTTGATCGTTAAGGTAATCGATCAACCCGAAGAGGAGATGTTCGTGATGAGAGTGATCACCGTGTCCTACGCTCAGAAGATGGACCCCGACTGCAGCGATACCAAAGGACTCCACGAATCGGTCGTGCCAGCAACTTCATTGCCAGAGATCCACAAAATGCCAACGGAACCTTACGATCTAGAAGCGATCTTCAGGCCCAGTGTACCGGAGAACAAGCCAATATTCGTTCATGGCACGGTAGCCTTGAACAACAGAGATTCTATAATGGAACCGAGGGTTAAAAGGTGCTATTTCGTTGCCATCCTGGCGGTGATGGTGCAGAGGGATATCGTTCAGAGTCCGATGCCAGAAATGGTGGACAAGATCCTAGAAGTCGCGGAATCAGTTTATAGAGAATTCGCGGAGCCCAAGTTTCACACGGAACACATTCTACGTAATCTTACAATCATGAACAGGATTTTCGATTTGCGGGATTGCACGTCGCCTTTGGTTTTGCTTACGACGAACCCGCGGACCACGAGGAACGATTTTTATCTTCAGGTGAGCGCTTTGGATATTATATTTAATAAATATTTGTTGTTTCTCGATCGTATTTTTACGTTAATAAACAATAAAATGTGTTTTCGGCGCACCGTTCGATCTCATTCAACAATTTACGTAACCCGCAATTTCGTAAAATGTAATGATTGTAACGTAACCTCAAAAATCTTTCTTCAACGTTTCATTATATTCGTTATATTTAATTTATAAATCGACTGTAAATCGACGTCGTTTGATAATTTCCAACTGTACATTGACCAACCAACAATAAGAAAAGTTTTTACCGATAGGTAAGAAAACACCTGAAGAAGTTCTTCAAGGTATACGCAAGCGGGCTGATACACTTCACGAATTGCTGCTACGGATTCTGGTATTCGAGAAGCACGAACGCGTATTACTACCTAGACCCTTACCAATGCAACGAGCGAGGACGAAAGGTTTCAAGCGGAGGCAAAGCTTGCCTATGCATCTGTCCGGGCCTCTGTCCTATGGTGAAGAACATGTGCTTCAATCAGCTCGCGGAGACAACGGGCTTCTTCATCCACCGCATCCACGTGGACTCGATCAACGTTCCTCCGTTCAACACCTTCAAAGAGGACCCGATGTGGCTGTACTTGGACTACCATTGGAACTTCAGACACGCTCCCGACATCGTGAAGTCGAACGGCAAGAAGAAGAAGAAAAAGAAGAACGAAGAAGAAGACGAAGAGAAAGTGAAGCAGTTTTGGAACAACTATGCCGTGGAAGTGTCGAACCTAATTTACTCCGTTTGGGGGACGATCGGAGCGTACGATTCCAGGTTCGGCGATCGAGCAGGAAGGAACCAAGCAGCCATTTGCGTCGCTGTTCTAGCAATGCAGTACCTGAGCCATCCGTCAAGATGGGGACCTGCGATCTTGGACTCGGCAGTGATCTGCGGGGACTCTTACTATACCGAGAGCGTCAGAGGAGCCATTCAAAAGTGCGCCAAGTATTACAACGACTTCAATCTGCAGCCCTGCTTCAAGATATTCCCGCATTTGTGGGTGATCGACTACAGGGATAGCGTCTGCGGCGTTCTTTACGGCGCTAAGAACAAAATCACCTTAGCTGCTGCTTTGAACAAAGCCTTCGAAGAGTCACCGAACATCCTAATCGACTGCAACAGGATCGTCCTGGCGGGTTTGGCGGCTAAAGATGGATTCTATGTTGCGGATCCTGGATGGGTTGGACCGCCACTGTTCGAGAAAGACCATGGAGCTATTTATGTCCTTCGCTGCAGGAACATGAATTGTTTAGTCTACGCCGTGGTGAAGATGCTGAACACGAACAAGAGGATAGACTTCAGGATCACGCCGGTTGCGTTCACGTTCGAGCAAGAGGACTTCAACTTTGTGGACAGCAAAACTCGCGAGAGCAAGAAGAAGGTGTTCCTGGAGCCGCTTAGAACGACGCCTGGAAAGAGCCATGATCCTGGTACAGTGATGGGACTGGTCTTTGAATTTGTGGCAGTATTCTTCGTAGGGGATGGGACCTTAGTCTATTTACTCTTAAACTTACTGCCTCTTCTTCTTTAACTCTTTAAAGACGATATTACCTTGTCAGTAGTTCCTTCTTCAGTGTTTCAGTAGTTTCTCTTCAGTGATTTTACCAACCTACTCGTCTTTCTTCCAGCTTTTCGTTTTTCTATCTCAGTCTTCCTAACTTGTTTTCCACTGTTTTACGATCAACCTTCTCAAGTGCATAATTTTCACCCTCTAAAATTTCCACCCTCCGAAGGCACGCTTATACCTGGAGCCGACGTAGTGCCAGACGAAGACTCTTATCTGTTGTACCACAAGAACCTCTCGACTGGTATCGAGAAGGGTCGTAAACTGGAATACCCCGAAATACCTTCTGTGGAACCAGTATTAAGCCACAACGCCATGAACAGCGCGATGATCAGTACCACCTGGCACTTGAACCTAGGCCAAGCTAATCCTCTGGAGAAGACAGAACCGAAATTCGACCCCATGCTGATCGGTCACGATCCAGAGAAATGTGAGAAGCGCGTGGTTGGGACATTCAAACCTCAACAATCTGTGCAAATGTCGATCACCGATCTGCTGGCAGCTTGCGACGATTATCCGAGATTGGTGGACTTCAAGAGCGAGAAGACTACTTTCGAAAGGCCCGTCGTGTGCGCTAAGGCGACTAGTTTCCTCTCTGAGACTGCTCGTGAGGAGTTCAATACCTGGACGATGGATATGCGTAGGAGTGTTTACACTACTTACAAACATCGATTACCGAAACCTAAGAAACCGCCAAGTGCGTCGATTGCTGAAGAGGACGATGTGGACGCGGACGAAGGTGCAAGCGTAGCTGCAGATGCGGATGCAGATGCGACCGAGGATGTGGACGAAGTGCTGTATAACACAGAGGCGACGGAGGGAACGGAAGACGACACTGTCACGGAAGCGGAAGCGGAGGCTACCACTGAAGATGATTAAATGGTTTCAGTACAATGAAAGAGTGAGATGCTTTCGATCATTATATTTGTATCACATCAGAGAGTGCAGACGTCTTGTGCTCTTATTTTGAATAGTGCATACTCCTTTCTCAGTGTTCATGATTGGATAACATGGTAACTGTATTCTATGTCAGAGTTTTTACTAGATTTTGAATCAGTGATGTAGGTAAATTGTAAATGTATATGAAAAGGATCTTTATATCACTGTTTTCGTGGTTTGACTTGGGAAAAATTTGTATCTGATTTTATGAACTTATTTAGTCAGAGATTTATTAAAAATTATATACTTATTTTACTATTTCACGTATCTCGTACATACATGCGTGTTGATCAGTGTACTGTGAATCTTTCAGTGAGAAGTTTCCAAATATTTTGAAAGTATTATAACATAATAAATTATTGTACCAGCTTGTTCTTTGCACTAAACTATAAATTATCGTGTTCTTTGCAGTTCTTCTATTTATTTACGTATAAATCCTTTTAGATCAATTGCACTCTTACCTATCGCTTTCCATTATATCGTTTTCATATTTGCTGTTCAATTCCCTACTCCCAGAGGAGTGTGAAAATTTGTTATTTTAGTTCCAGTTAAAAGAGCAAGGCATTGGGTCGCTTTGTGTACCAGAGATCTTTATTTTACGTGCATGTTACATGTAAGAACATGCACTGAACATACCAAATACGGAATTCGTGTAATTACTACTAGATGACCACCTACACTTAAGTAAGCGCGTGTGAAACGAACTCTATCAGAAACGAAGATCGTTACTTAATCAAGTTATACGTGCTGTAACTAGTGTCTTTCGTACACATTCAAAGTCATGATCTCTAAACTGAAGATCACTAACGACGTCTGTTTCAGAGTTGGGCAAAAATTTAATCAACGACTGACGAATAAATGTTTACTTCAATCGTTAATCGCAATTAACAATGAAACTCATACTTTAATCGTTAATTGCGGCTAACGATTACATTCTTTTCAATTGTAATCGTCAATCGGGTAATCGATTAATGATTAACTGCTGAAATTTCGAAATGAAATACGGAATCGAAACTGTATGCATACTGAAAAAAATGTAAACTGAGTTTAGGTATATTGTCATTTGGTCTATAATACGATCTCTATGTGCCTACTTATTACAATTTATGGATAGACCGTGTGGCGATTAACTTCAACAATTGATTAAATCAGTCTCCGATTTTTCGATGATTGCTTTTTTTTAATCAACGATTGACGATTAACTTTATCAATCGATTGAATCAATCGTCGATTTTTCAATAATGATCTTTTTTAATCGTACACATCAATCAATCAACCTTGGTTAAAATTGTAATCGATTAATGTCTAACTCTGGTCTGTTTGCTCATTAACACGTCCTTCGTCAGTGTCGCATACGTGCGATGGTCAGAGAGAATCACTTTTTTTCGCTTAAAGAAAGTCATATTAATTTTATGTGCGAATGTGAACGTCGTCATTCAAAATTAAAACGTTCAATATTCGGGGAATGTATGATTTTCATTTGCTACTTCTTTTGTATATCCAAATTGAAAAATTCTGGATTTATATCTCAGATTGAAACGCATTCGTTGTCATTCACAGCGACAATATTGTCGCAATGATTGATGGGGAAAACTATCGTGCCAAACGTAATAGTGCAATTTCATCGTTCACGATGATGTTTATTCATACGTTCCTTACATAATTCATGAAAACAACTATATGAATGATAACTAACTGAATGATAACTCCGTGTTAATTGAAATAATTGGTTCAAGTGAATCAGCGAAAACTCATTAAAATATATTATTGGTTTTTTAAACAATTAACAGAACATTCAGCGAATATTTCAATATATATATATATATATATATATATATATATATATGTATATATACATATCAACATTCTGTTCAAGTGTGTTGAATAAGTTATGTAATCGATAATGCCTACAACGTTAATTTATTTCGACAAGGAAGGTCAAGGTCGATATCGTGATTAATGAAAGACTGACGAAGTAGCGTAAAAGATCTCATAATCCAGTGATAGCTTCCTGCGGATTCAGCATTCTTGTGTCGAAGACGTTCAAGGAAATCAATATTTTGAACAATTATAGAAACGGGAGCATTGATCAAATTGTGATTTATTTGACATGGAACGTACAAATTAGACACATCGACGTTGGACGGCAATCAATATTAAAATTAAAACTTTACAACAGAATGTTACAGAATCGGCGAGCGACGCGTTACAAACTTTATATGTATATCCTATCCACGACGACATAAGGTTAAGTATAAAATTATACAAAGTATAAGGGTAGCAGTAAATTGGGGTACAAATTACGTTTGTAAAAAGATCCTCGAAACTTGTATAATTGTATAAGCAGTGTTAGATTTGCACGTTAGGTCTTAATAATCTAGGGATACAAAGATAATGGCGACATACAGAACTGAAATAATTCTATATAGTGTTAAAGGAGAATTAATAATAATCCACAATATACAAAGAACACATTACACGCTTCAAAGCAGCTTGGATCGTTTTGATATGATTCGGCGTCGTCAATTCGATTCGATGATCGTTCTCGATCATCTTTCGTATACGATATATCAAAGATAAAACGTTGTGCATTCAATTGCGAATCGAGAAGGTAGGGGACAATGCGTTAACTGGCGTTAGAACATTTATATTTCTTATATCTTTCGTCGTTCAACTTTCGTAAAATTCGGTACATTCGCATTTTATTAGTTACAAGTGCAATAGAAGGCCCGTGGCAGCTGGAAACCATCGAAATCGATGCGCCGCGCCAAGGACCTCGTTACAATATTTTGTATGCATTCACAGTAGCTTTATAGGAAGCAAACGTTTCAAGCAACTCTCAAACGAACAGCGCGTATATACGATACGAATGCTATACTTAGTTATTATTATTTAAATACGCGATAACAATAGTAACAATAAAATTTAAGTACATCGATTTGTTTTCAAACGCGACACGCGGGCGTGCGATTTCAACTTGCTCTTGCAAACTTCGTGCGCTTTATTCGAAATGGTAAATCACGGAGGTCAATAAAAATGAGTAAACTCTCTGAAAAAATCGAAATAGTTTGCCGTAGTGATGCGGACGTTAACAATTTCGCGAAGATAAATTTGGTCCGCGTGAAAATGCAATTTATGCAACGAATTAGGCGCGAATAGTCGGTTTTAGTTTAGCTTGCACCAGGTTTTGCTTTTACTTTCCTTTTACGGACACGAACGACCCATACACCATAGTAATGGTTAGGCTCGTTCGCGTTTCTTTTCGTGGTACACTTTCGCGAGGCCATGTTGAAAACGCTGCCGAACGGTGGTTACGTTGAATTTCAGTTGGTTTGATTTTACGACTAATGCTCATGGTAACGCGTATTCGTTCACCCGCCTAAAGACGCGAACGTTTCGACAATCTTCTTTTTAAAATTTCCTGTCATCCAAAACCAGCTAGGAATTTCCAAAGTGCGGTTCAAAAAAGATTTTCTACGGATTAAAACGCTTTTGATTTCGAGTGACGACTACTTTGATCACTATGTCAGATGTTCATGGAGTTTGAATCAGATGTCGATGGTTCGTTCCCGGGTTAGTATTATGATTCGTTTGATTTGTATGAAACCCGTTTTGGTTCTCTTCCCTTAGATTAATAAACTTAAATGAATTGCAAGTAACCTTACCGAAGGAATTCTAACAAAATATTCAAACTATTCTAAATTGTTGGATCCTTTTCAGACAAATACGATGCTATGTTGGGAAAGGAATCGTTGTTCGCTCAATTATTATAATCGCTTCATCAATTTCTAGTTTCAGAAAACGTTAGGAAACCATAAATCTATACTTTCCCATAACTCTTTGCACTCGAATGGCTACCTTACATTAATTTTCGATTGCAAAAGGTCAATAACGAACGTTTAATAAATAGAAATTCGTATGTTCGGACGATCGGTCACGAACAAGGTAGAAAACAAAATTGGAATAACATTTTAGCGCTACTAATCACTAATATCGAAGAGATAAACTGAAAAGGATCGAATAAAAAAAATAAAAAATGCGTTCGACGATGGCTGGAGTTTGTCATTGCAGGAGCTCCCTCGTTTGTTCGATCGCATCATCAGCGAGAATGATCTATTCGCTGGGCGTCTGTTCTTCCGTTGCTGGTTTCGTGTACAGAATTTCAGCATACTCCGTTTTGTCCTCGTTTAGACGACGGGGGTTGACACCCTGTTGCGTCAGATCCAATTCCGCGTAAACTATTCCGCCTTCGCCGGTCGACGGATTAGGTTTGTTCTCCTGCGGCCCGGTCGCCGGCGCTGTCTGCAGCTATTGAATCGAAATCATTTGATTAAAAAATCCGCTTTTCCCATTAAACAGCTATTTGCATGATCCGTTAAGAATCTTTATGCGCTTGGAACTTGAGCTAGACTTTCGACCGCGAGTTTTTATGCAAATGCGGATTTTTCTGGACAGATTTTAGGCGCCAGCAGTAAACATATTTTCGCCGTTAAGACGTTCGATTGAATTAAAATTATGTGAATACATTGTTGAACATTACCGAGCACTTTCATTGGTTTTTGCACGTGGGAATATGATTGCATGGAACGTTCTCGAGGTCTGCTCGTGATCCGGAGATCTTGTGTTCTAGATCGTTCCTTTGAAAGATTCTTGTTCGTGTTAACGATCAAGTGATTAGACATAATAGAATAATCTGAGAATACAATCTTTAGTTATGGATATATTTAATGAAACGTGAAATAGCGTTGACAGAGTGCGCGCGTAGCGGTTATGATGCAGTGATCAGATCTTTACCATGCGTTGAAGTCTCTGGCGAGATGCGTGAATGCGAAAATAAAGAAAATATTAATCTAATCGCGGTTTTCATGAAATCGTCAAAAGCATCTGCCGTCCAAGAGTGAAATAAATTCTGTTAAAGTCCGATGTACTTCCATTTTTACGAAATTTTCTCATATAAAATACCTTTTCATCATCAACTGTAACAACAGTCCTCATGGTGTCGGTGTCAGCGCCAGACACTTTATCCTTGTTGCGTTTGAAGAGCCGAGAGAAGCTGATTTTCGGTTTTCGTTCTCCACGAGATCCGTCAACTTCCGTTCTGGAGTACCTTCCAGCGCTTTCAGTGTCGCTTCTAACAAACAAAATTCACGTTCACCAAAACCCATTTCGTCTAAAAAATTCCAGACGCAAACATCCTTCAAACTCTTTTCACACTGAAGAAACCCGATGCGAAATGCACGAAACAAACAGAATTTGCCTGAAAAACGTCACAACTGAATATGAACGAGAATAACATATTATATTTGAAAATGGTTTATTGAAATAATTCATTAGTGCAAACGATGCACTGAATCTTTTTTTAGATTCTTTCTGAATGTATTGCTTTGCCAATAAATAATTAGCTACGTTAGCGATTAATAGTTAGTATCTACATTGAGCATACCAGTAACCAATAGACAGCAGCTATTTTAAATTTCGGGATGGAAAAGTGTGGGAAACGGTCAGTTGGATTAGTCAGTTGCAGAACATGCAGCAGCAATAATAAAATTGATTAAGTTGGATTGGTGAAAATGCATTGCAAAACTGGCGTTCAAGCTTATGAAAACAGACTTTATTATTTTCCAACGAGATCTTAATGAATTGTTTAACGTGAATTCAATGAATATTCGTTCGCCTCTAATTACCAGAAAATATGACGTAAATTTGCTCGTGGCTAGCAATACGATGCACATTAAAATAATTTGATTGAACAGTGAAGCCGGTGCATACGAAATCTTGTCGTTTATATCGTATCATTATATTATACATCATTATAGCCCTTTAAACATTTCCAATTACCCGTACAAATTACGTTTGATCTATTTACTTCAAGTTTTTTTCTTTATCCCAATAAAATCATCGCAATATATTTTGATTAACATTCGTTTTATATTCCAAATTAGTTGTGACATAACTAATTAGATGTTTTCACCTGTTATCGCGTGATACGCTTCTTTTTCTATTGTGTAGCGCATCAATTTAAACGTATGCATGTATCCCTGAAGAAGTCATCGTGCAAACGGCGGTAAAAATTTCAACAAGAACTAGGTTTCATAGGCACCAATTTAATAAATAAGGCAATTAATGAGCGCAAGATGTGTTGACAAAAAGAATCGCAAATTATTATTCTGTACGGTGACCGACATACGTACCAGTCACTGCATTAAATTGTCGCATGATTCGACATTGTTTAAATTACACCCGGTTTTTACAATCGGGTCGAGATTTAGTAATTAGCATAACTTGAATTTTGCTCGTTGAGCATAATTTGAACAAAGGTCGCATAAAAACTAAATCAAGTCGTCGGAGGACACTAGAAACTCGTCTGCGGCAAAATAGACTTACAGTAATTCGGATTACAGAGTAACGAAAAATTAATTTTCTTAAAAAGAGAATAATGAAATATTCGTGATGTGGAACGTCAGTCAATTAGTACAACAATAAAGCAACGTCTCGTGAGAACAACATTAACGCAGAACAACGTGAATCGAAGCTTGTGCAACTGCTGGTGCAATGTTAATACAAAGTTTTTTGATATTTCCCACGGGATGATGATTCGACGTTCACGATGAAAGCTTGATGGCGTTTTTTTTTTTAAAGAAGTTTAAAAAGGCTTGCCTTTGCATATCGATATTGTCTGGAGTGTTTGTTTTCTCATAACGAAGGAGACTAACACTCACTGCTGGATCCGCAGCATGTCTGAAAATTTGTCATCTGCTTGCAATACCGTAAATATCAATGGATAAACCTTCAACATGAGCCGGAAACGAGTTTCACTCGAACCGCCTTTCTTCAGATCAAAATATCAAGGAAAATCTGAATTTGAAATTCTGAATTCGAGTGTACTTCAATTATAAATATAAATGCAGTTGTACGTGTTAATCTGTTTTCCCCGTTTGTCAAAGAGATTTTTATAATTGATTTTACATGGTTCGTGATACTTTTCGATAGATTAGTAAATAAAATTGTGGTTATTAAAGAGGTCTCTTAAATCGATAAGAAAAAACTATTATTGCACACACAAAATATTAAATATAAGCCACTATTAGAAACATACGAAATATTTCTTGCACTGTATTGTTTTTCATTCGATAAATTATAGGAACGATGAATTTAGAGAAATAAAAAGGTTTTAATTATATAATTCTACAGTCCGAGAAATATGTTTTTCGTATCTTTGCAACTTCATTGTGTTCTTTGATTCTGTAAACACGTGCGATAGTCGATATAATCAAATTTACTGAGAAAATCTCTGTTTTCGATGCTTGATTAGGCTCCGTTAATTTTTCTTTGTAGTTTTCCCCTGTTTGCAGAAAAATAAAATTTGTCAAGCTAGTCAAAGTGTTCTACGGTAAAGCACAGGCAAGGAAAAAAGTGTATTAGTTACGGAATTCTGAAGAGAATAGTGGAACACCAATAGTGCACTGTGCTACCAGAAAGTCCACTACGAATACTCGAAGGAAAATGGATACTCACGACTCGCCGAGGGTCCTGGTCGTTGTATTATCTGAAATTTGTTAAAAAACACAGGTTTCTTTAGTCATGCTCAGACGATTCATTAAACAATTTTAATCAGATATATTTATAGTAGACGAGCTCTGGAAATTATTTTAACTTCTGATTATTCCATAGTTTTTACAGAAAGTCGTTTCTTTATTATTCAATGAGAAAGTATTCACATTTATACTTTCCCGTCTATTATCGATACAAAGGCATGAAATATAATCAAGAAAACAGTAAGACAAATTTGTATGATTATCGAATTTTGCACACTCAAGTCAGAATTTACATTCTACTGAACATTTGAATTGCAGGGAAACACTGAATATTGTCAAAGCTGGATAGACAGTGGTAATAAATGGTTATAGTCGAAGAATGATGGCGGCGTGTGTGACAGGGATGGCACATTCTCGTGTACGTTCGTCTGTATTTAAAACAAATGTTTTATTTCAAAAATCATATAATACCTAAGTATAATATCATAGCGATGAATGAACTTACAGTTAATTACATACAGCTCTCTATATATTAACTTCATTTGAATTCTTAATTAGATTTACTCTTGCCTATTGCGTTGTATCTACAAGTACAGATACAAAATGTTCATGTTCTTCTCGTATCGTTTTATTCATCTCTTTTCTTCATGTGCTCGCAGTGTTCGTGTGTACGTGAGTACATGCGTGTGTGTATGTATCCGGGTGTGTTACATATGTTTCTCGTATTCCATTTATCGACCGTATAACATTCAAACTTCTCCTCTCTCTCTCTCTCTATTTCTCTGCTCGCAGTTCAATTTCGCTTCTTTTCCGTTTTTTCTTTTTCTTTTTTTCTTTTTTGACAAATTCTTAAAATCTTATATTTTTTTTTTTTTTTTGTTAAATCGTTTCTCTCGTTTTTCGAAGTAGCGATCTCTGAAGTATTCTTAAAGTGCTTTGCCACATCCTCGGTGATGCTGTTCGCAATTGGGCCCTCGTTACACAAAGGAAAAACCATAGACGAAAACACGTCGGTATACCGAGAAACGTAATCATCAAGAAACTGACGTTCTCAAGAAACGCAAGTAACGCGCGTTTCCTTTTTTTCCCCTCCGCTCCGATCATTGTCGCATAAAGGCTCGCCTAACGATAATCTTGATTGACTTCTAAAAATGTTTCAGAGAACACCATATTCAGGTATTCGCGAATCCGTTTTATCGTTTATAGTCGTAATTTAATACCTAGACTTACATTAACATAAATATATATATTATTAGCCTGATAATAATATATATATAAATATTTATACTCCATTGTATGGCCAACGATCATGCTTCTTACAATTATTACAATATTAACCGCCTTAAGAATATTAAAAGTTTTACAAAATTTTCAACCCGGAGCCGCTTCCACTAACTTCATTTACAAACCTAAGGAAAGAATGATGGAAATCAACGCCGTTCGCCGACGATATCGTTCGAGTGCCAACGCACAGGGTTCGTAAACGAAGAAGTTTAACGCGTTCTCTCTTTCGTGTTCTACGCTTGTTGGAAATCGCGTGCTCTCGTTCGCATGCACGCAGGACGCGTGCACGTGTCCGTCGTTTCTGTTCGCGCAAGTGCGCGCACGGTTTCGATGTGTTCGCGCACGAGCGTTGCGCCCGCCAACATGATCATCGCGTATAAATTAATTATCGTTACCATTAATCTCTCTCTCAATCATAGAACTCAGTTAGGAAATAAGTCGCTTAATATCATTAAAAAATGTACCGCAAGGAATTTCTTTTTTTTTTGTACATTAACGCGTAATATCCTTAGAACTCCCCGTAAATCGATTATCGTATCGATGCGCTTCGTTGCAGTGGCCGCTATACAGGCTGCACGAATGGCGTCCAGAAGGGATTGGTAACAATCTTTCCGTTCGTCAAACTGTTTTCGAATCGAACAAGAGCCGTTCATAGCAACCGATCTTCCATTTTGGTTTTCGCGCCGGAGATCGACGATAAAACCGCTGCAATCTCGACGATTGCGAAATGATTTCAGCGCATACTTTGGCAGTGATGCTCGATACAGGTCCTGGATGCTTCTCGAACCTGTTTGTGCTATTTCATTGCGTATTCTCGATCCATCGAACTGTTGCGCTTAAGATGACCGACGATCTTATTTCCACCGAGTCGATTCGTCTTTGATAAATATTTTTATAATGGTCAAGACGAACCGACTCGTCGCAAATATTCGACGACGCACAAACAAACCATTATTGTATTTGAAATTCTGACGACTTTGTTCATACTTCAATCGACTGGAAAATTTCGCAATGTCTTGTTCGGAGCCGCTTCCTTCTATCAAAATTTAAAATTAGTATAAAAAATACTCTCTTTTAAATGCGAAAGCTAAATAATCAGATACTCGATAAAGTCCGTTCCACGGGGAAAATAAAATACTTATTCGTCTTGTTAGGGTCGGTATCGCGAAGCAGAGACAAAAATGATCTTTACAGCAGCCGATACTGCCGAATTTATTCTCGACGATTTCGCGAGAAGGCACTAAAAATGCGCCGTTACCATTTTCGTGTCCATCTTAGCCGCGACAGTCGTGAAACAATGGAGTCGTTCGCGCGTTTTGCGGGCCCGGTAAAACATTAAAAAATCGCGGAAGGTTCGCGAGAATCGGTATAAAAAGCTCCGGCCTTCCCGTGACTCGTCATGGAACTACCCCCTCGACTTTTTATTACGAGCTCGGTCGATTAACGAGGTTTCTTGGGTTTTTACTCGACTCTGTCGCACGTGCTAACGTGTTGGTCGTTAGAACGTGTGATATCGACCGACAAGCTTATTAGATTATTTGCAGAGTGCTTTCTGGAAAACGTTCTCGCTGTACCGAGGGGGAAAAACGAGCCCGGGAAATGTTATTTCGGCAGTGCCGTACTCGTTCTCTAGTAAACTAACCATAAAAATGGCAGGCGTTCTTAGAAGTTAGATTAAATGCTGGACTGTGATGTACGAAGCGGTTCATCGATTATACAATCTGTATCAGTTATATCAGCCTAAAAAAGATATGATTGTGACAAATGGACTCTTTCCTGCAAATCCAACACATACCGTATTAAATAATTAATCTACAGTCTTTTGTTTACTGGTCAAACGAAAAGTTATCGAAGTGTAAAATTTGCTGTTTAAAAATTCAAGATTTTAACAGGAACAACAACTTTATTCGTGGATCAGTGAGTTATCGTTGATAATGTAACATAGTAATTTCTTTCTGGTATTGTTGGTTGAAAGAATATTTTTAAAATGGAACTGTGCCAAATTTTTCTGCTTACGAGACGTTCCGAAACCATTTCCACTAAAACTGTAATATTAATTCTGGATATTACGTCTGTATTACATAAATCAAGTTCGAAGACACTGAAAATTCCCGTCGAGATTAAAAAAATTAATAATTTATAGATCTTGCCATATTCGTTTCCGAACGTTCAAAGACGGGGACACTTGTCGTTCGAGAAACGAGAATGGTCTTAGGATACTGATCGAAATGGCCGTTTCGTACGTCACCAGACCCGATAAAAATGCGAGACCATACGAGGCAGTAAAGTCGCGGCATTTCCCCTCGATCTCCGGCGTCGCATGAGCGCATAGATCGCGGGTAATAGTGATTTGGACTCGGTGCAGCCTGTTCAACCGGCACGTACAACGTCCCGGCGGCACCGCGAACACGATACAAAGTACTTAATTGGCAACATACATCCACGTAATCGATCCTTAATATCTCCTTAATATCCATCTATAGTTAATTCTGTATTTTTTTCTTTTTACTTCTTTCATCTCTCTACCGTGTCGCGAAATCACGGTTCGCGTTTACCTATCCTTCCACGCAGAACATCTTAAATCACACTCAAGTGTAACCCTATTACTCTGCCCAATAATTAGTCTTCCTCTCAAAAAATTTCACGGATAACGACAGGTCGCACGGCAATTGGAGTGCAAATGGATAAATAAGTATTCAGTTTAATATTTACGAGTTGCAAGCCAAGTGCCCCCCGACACAGAATATAATATATATTTATATTTATATATATTTATATCCATTACTATTATTCAATCTCGTACTATATTTATAATATATTCATATATATATTTATTTTTATATATATATATATTTAATATATACAACACGCAGTAATTCCGATCGTCTTCACCCGACGAGCTCCCTTCGAAGAATCTCGTTGAACTTTGTTACTCGCTCGATACTTTCTCTTCTTTCCTCTAATACAAATAAAGGTGGCCGTTCGCCAAATGATTATTCCCGACGATCTTGACCTAATGATCCAGACGCGAACCGGCAGAAATTAATCTCGCCGCGCAGACGATCTCCACAGAAAAATCGTTAGAACTCGTCGGATGGGATGATCCCTCTTTGTAAGTGAAAACACGATCGCATATGGAAAAAGTGAAGGAGTGTATGTGCAGAATTCGGAAATGTTTCGTCAACGAATGACAGATGCAGGGATCGATTCTCTAGATCTCTTTCTCTCAACTCTCGTCGTCCCTTTCGCGTTTCTCTTATCCCCCAAACAAACAATTCTTACAAGATTCAATTATTTTTCCGCACGACGCCGCGGAGACCTACGTTCGTGAACTATCTTTCTCTGTTTCAACTGTGTATGTGACTGGTTCGTGTACCGTGTATAGCGTGCACGTGTGTTTCCTCCTGTTTACAGTTTCGTTTCGCGAGGACTGAGCTAAGCAAAGATCACCCGTACAAAAGTACAAACAACACTTATTGTCGACGGGAATGATAATGAAATTACGAAAGTCACATCTCGAAAGTATTCCGGTCGCGGCGCTACACCTACTCGTTTATTTTTCTCCTCTATTTCGTCTTCGTTTATCCCCTCGTTTGGGAAACCAAGCGTGTGGTTTTGTTGATTGCGATCTTCGTTATCGATCGGCTCTAGGAATAGTTGATCCACGGTGCGAGGAAAGTGATCTTCCCGTGGAAGAACCGAAACGCGTGTATTCACGCGATGCAGTGTTTTTAAACAAATTCTGTATAAATTTTCTCAAATATATTTACGTATATAATTCAAAACTTAGCGATCCAAATGTTCTAAAGAAAAAGAAACTTGTCATTTGCAATGATCTTGCAGTAGCGAGAGTTAGTGTACAATTGCACCTTAATAAAAGTAGAGGCGAACGTCGTAGTCGATAATGAAATTGTCAAAAATTGTTCAATCGGAGAATATAATGGGAAAAATCGTCGAATCTCACGGTTCTTGCACAAAAAGATACACCCACCTGAATCTCATTCAAATTTCTATAAAATAAAAACCGTTCGACCGCATCCTTTGCATCGGAAAGAAATTACGAAAGATTCTTATCGTCCGTTTAACTGTTCGAATTCCACTCTCGGTTGTTCTCGTGCGATCGGTAAATGAATATTCATTGTTTCTGCGAACCAACGAGTCGCAGAACGATGAAATTAGCCTGATGTTGATCCTGTCTCTCTGCGTATCGAACGGAGGAGAAAGAAACATCGATCGGAAAACAGCGACGCATTTGAGAACAGGCTTTCGGGACGAAGGACGGCTATTCTGAAAACGCAACGCGTCCCTTAATAATCTCTTTGAAAGGGCCAATGAAATGAGAACACTCGTGAATATTGTTTCCGTCGCGAACGAAAGGGAGAATGTCAGACTTGGCTTTGTGGTGACGAACCTGTCGACGTTAACATTTTACCCACCGGAAACCACCAGAAAAAATGGTACATTCGGTGGCTCAACGTTTGTTAAAAGTAGAGATGGTTTTGTATGAAAAATTCTAGATTGAATAACACACAGACCCAAGAGATGGAGGTGCTTTCGTATGAAAGTGTGAAATGCATTTATCCATTGACGAGCAACCACAGTAAAAATCGAAATTTTAATAAAGGCGCAGTCTCCGTGAGAAAATGTAAGACTGCTCGTAGAGTTTTTAGAATTATTAGGACACGTCGAATAGAAGTATAAAAATGTTGGATTTCATAATGAACCTGAGACATGGAGATGTTTTCATACGAAATTATTAAATACGTTTATTTATTCGTGAATAGACTACAATCAAAATCGAGAGTTTAATAAATATGCAACTTGCATCGGACAGTATACAGTATACGACTGTTTAATATTTTTAGAGTTAGGATACGTCGCGTAGAAGTATACAAATGTTAGATTGGATAATAAATTCAAGAAACGGTTTGAGAGAAGTGATTGCTACAAGAGAATTAACTTTTAAATGGTCGCCGGCAGAGCAAAATGTTAACACGTCGACTGCCGAGCAAACTGCCACAGTATAAAACGTTACATGCATACAGTACGCGAGGATGGTATTGGTCGCAACGCTCGATAAATTTGTAAAATTCGATCTATAAAATTGTTCTCGGTAAAATGTCTTGGTGTTCGTGGAATGTTCACAGTCTTCGTCTTATTTTGAAGATATAAAAAACGGTGCGCGGCGGATGGATGCAACTCTGACTAAACGTGAATCGTTGCAAAATCGTGGCTTACTATTAAATGCTGAATGGAAAGTCTGTGTGATCGCTAGGTGGGTCGCGATTTCGAAAATGTCGCTCTAACTCTTACGTTAACCCTTCGTTTCTTTCAGACATTCCCCGTCTTTTAGACATAGAAAATGTTTTGTAACAAATTATGCGAGAAACACGATCCAACGACTGCAGTCTTTGCACAGAAGGCATAATGTTTTTGGAAAATCGAGTTACAAAGTACGAGGTATCAAGAGGAATGTCTTTCTACTGTGAATGCAATGAACGCGCAATTTTCAGTTCAACTTCCAAGAGAAGGAAGCCTCGCCTGAATGGACTATTCGGTAAACGATCTATAATACTTTATGGTCTCGTATAAAATGACTGCGTTATAGATTATGCAATATACTCGAAATTATCTTTCCCTGTCCACATGCAGCGACCAGCATCTAAAACCTCGTTTAAAATCGAACAGCTTGACGATTCTCAATAAAATCGCGTAAAAATCGATCGCCATTTAAAAATCTGTTAGAAACGCCATAACGGCGAGTGATCCTAAACTAACAGAACTCGAAGGGCTAACGAGGTCTCGAAATGTCTTTGTAAAAATGTTCAAGGATCGTTCGACCGTGACGAATCACGAGAAAGAAGAATCGGTTCGCTGAATCGTTGAATCTTTCGTTAGATATCGATAACACCGTGGGCAGCAGAGTGTCACGATGGTCGCGGTACCAGCGACCTTAAAATCGGGAATAGAAAGGAGAGAGACGCTGCTCTCTAAATAATACTGTCCGGGAAACGTTCTAAATTGCAAAAGGTGATACCATCGCGCGTCAGCCAGCACGTGTGCTGCTATGGAAAACAAAAAGAAAACCCGACTACGAACGAAAAGCTACATCGTGGAATGTGTTCGTTTGTCTTCGAACGTGGTGACGGCGCGATATTGATAGTCTTTCTTGCGACTGCACGCAGAGCGCTTTTCCCCACCGTGACTTTCCCTCGCGAATCGAGGCTTCAAACGTTGTCTCCGGCAAACAACTGCATCCACGCTCATCCCTTTCCGACCGAACCTCTAATTTCCTAAATAATCACCAATTCTCATGCATCGGAATTCGAAACGCCTGGCAAATTGCGTACTGGAAAAGAGTACGCCGCGAATAAAATTGTTTTGTGAAATTGTCTGCATCGTGTCACGTATTCTATTAGTTTTTTTTAGAAAATTGATGTTATTCACAAATTCGAGCTATCCAATCACAAAGGGATGAATTAAACTTTCAAGAAAATGAACGCAGCTGAACGTGCAACCGCGATCTACGATATTTTGTTTCATCCCCCCCCCCCCCCCCCCCCCCCCCCCAAGACAACGATGTGTCCGTTGAAGAAAAAACCTCGACTACAAATTTTGATTTGTTCGCGCTAACATGAGTTTTTCCTTTCTACGGCGAGAACCGGCTCGTCCTCTCTCGTCTGCGTTCGTTTCGTTAAATCTCATTTAATAATCGCTATGAGCCCCGTGTCCAAGATCGACGCGTCCTTTGTCGAAGCGAATAATCCCAGCTGAACAATCTTGCACGACAGAACACAAACCCGCGAGCAAACTGCAGGTATTCGTGCGAGTAAAAATGATTCGTAAGGTAATTTCATACTTCGCTGGAACGGACCATCAAACAAGGTAAAAAGTTGTCTCTTTCAAATTTCTAGCTACATCGAATTTCAGATAATCGTATACGAATGCACGACGCCCACAGTTTACTGGTTCAGGGAACCACGACGAATTGTATCGTGCATGAGATCTACGATCGCCGCAGGACCGATCTCTCGGAGAAAGTCGCGGAGCTCGTACGAAAGTGTAGATTAAGAATCAACTACTCCTTCTCTCCTAGCGTAGAACGTGTACATTTTAAGGACAGTTCGTAAACACGTGTTACTTAAACGATATACCTTAGCGATCTCTGGATCATCCGGCTCCTTCGAGGTCCGCGGGGATCGCCGCTACTAGTCTCCGTTACGCGAGAGGATCTCCTCGCGGAATCGATCTTGAAAAAAATGATCGCCGCGGATCCTCGAAGAGGCGGGAAGATAATAGTACGACGTACAGTTGTGTGTTTTAGTGGTGTGGTATAATATCTTGATCCAAGCGAATTTCCCCGGAGCGATCTTCGCGTGAGAAGAAGAAAATGGGTCGGGGGCGACGGCGTTTGGCGTCGCTCTCGAAATGTTTTCTATTTACAAAACTTACACCGTGACGAACTTGGTGAACGCGAATGGCGCGGCATCGAGGGGCGTCGGGATGTGTGTATTTTTCTCTGTGTGTCAGTGTATCGATCGTTCTCGATCGTTCTCGATCGCCGAAGAATGATCGCGACCGCGCGCGCGGCGAATACGGTCGTGTATCTTGGGCTATGAACAGCTGCACAGCTGCCATCGAAGAGACGAAAAATCGTAGAAAAATAAGGGCTCGCGGACGAGGGGGAATCAGATCGAACGAAATCACTTTTTCGTTTCGTTTAGCTGTCCTCGATTTTTGTCGGATATATTATACATACATAATATATCGTTTCCCTCTGCTACGCGAATCGATGTCCGCGATCGTTCGAGAATGCTGGACGCTCGACTCGAGTTTCGAATAAATTAATAAGATCAACGCCGGGACTCGTCTGCCTTAAACTATCTGAGATTCGAGGCGGGGGAGGATCACGCGAGCGAACGAGGACTCGTGATCCTCGGCGATGATCGGTCCCGGACCCCTTTGCGCTTCTCGCCTCGTAAATTGTCACAAGTACGGTCGTTCTCGGTTTTTTAAACTGTCCACCGTTTGAATAATTATCCGGCTCGAAAGCGACTGCGGAGATTGATATGTCTCGATGCTCGTGTTTCTTCCGAAGGATTGGGCTTGTTGGAAAGCAGAGTTGGGCAAACATTTTGTTTGGATAAAAATTTCGAATGAAGTCCGTTTAAAACCCACTTCATTCGAAATTTTTGCCGAACTCTGTTGGAAAGTGACCGCAAGGTCGGTGGAAATGAATTTCGTACCGGGATGCAGGTACTAATTTGTGGTGAACGGAATTTTGCTAGTCTCAGACACTGTGGATATTTATAATCTCTAGAAGAAAACAATAGTTCTCGTTTCACTTTTAATCTAGCAAAGTAAATAAGGAAAGTAAAATTTTTGTATTGGCGGATTATAAAAATGTAAAATTCCATAAACATCCACAGTCTGACTGTGGAACGTGTCACAGTGTTTGCAAACATGTTTGTCCGTTTGGCGATGCTGACTCGAGAAAAAAGTGAACCGTAGTTCTCACTGTAACTCATCGTTACAAAATAAAAATGCTTAAATATTTCTTAACAATAATTAAATACGAGTTGTATGCAATTTACCGTTAAATTTGTCGATAATAAAATTATTAAATCTAATACAGATTCTACCTCCTCCATCCATCTCAAGAAATTATTCAAACCAGTTTACGATATAATCATTAAACATACTCGACGTAAATAAACGCTGAAATAAATACTAAACAATACTAATTTTATGATCTAAGATAAAGAAAAAATAAAGAATTATATGTCGAGAGATTCCAAAAGTCGAGTGTGTTCTTTAGAGTCTCTATGAAACAATAAGGTAAAGTTGTGCACACGTGAGCGTCCGTATTCGGTCCCGACTGCGGTGACTTGTCCTGAAGGAAGGAGATGGGATGCGTGCGATAGAAATATCGATCGAGATTCCTTGATTTTTTTTTTAAATTGAGGGGCACAACGGCGAACGCTGAAGTGTGCACTACTGTGGTTCTTAAGGGGGATGGGATTAAGGGATGTGGGGGCGCATAAACATTGGCAGTTCATCGATCATCGAAGGACTTCGAAGAAACGCATCGAGCTTGAGTAAAATGTCGAAAGGTGGGAGAAGGGCGCAAAGGGTCGTCGAACCGAGTGTACGGGGGTGTGTAGTGACAGTTTATTTTCGCGGCTGAAAAGGGGGACGACCGGTGTCACGGGTGGCCACCGTTTAAACGGGCGTGTCCGTTTTCTCGTCCTTCTTCTGCTCCTTGAGGTCTGTGCGGCCGTTCACGTATTCGTTGCTCGCGTGTATCGGATTCTCCTGGCCACCCTGCGGTATCTTCTCGTCGATGATGCGCGGGTCCTCGTGATCCTCTTCGTCCTCGTCCCCGGGGGTGATGTGCGCCTCGCTTCCGGCGCCGACACCGCTCGCAGCTTCCTCGTCGCCCCGACGCCTCGCTGCAACAAGCAACGCCACGATCGGTCAAGGCAAAAGTGTGTGTGGGTGTGTGGATTTCTTGCTTTTCAACGTTTTCGATTTTTTGTCTGTCTTTTTTTCTTTTTTTTTTTAGCTTTATTCGTTAGAAAAACAAAATTGCTGTAGCAAGATGCTTGCAAAGCGGCTCTAGATTAATGTCTATCGTGTCGGGATCGGTTGATTTTTTTTCAAACTGAACTTTGTCGAATTCGTTCGTTCTGGGACGTGTGATGCAAGGGGGTGGGGGGGGCTGTTGCATACGAACAGTTTCGGTGGCGAGCAAACGCGCGAGTCAAACGGCGCCGCGTACAATGATTTCTCTTTCGGTTTCAGGTGTTTCGCGGTAAGATTTTGTTTATACGGCGGGTCACAACCCAAAATCGTACACCGTATTACAAAAATATGTTTCGCAACCCTTAATCGTTGAATTCCGGAATCCGCGAACATCGCGACTTTAGTTTTGTTCGATACAAGTAGACGTTGTACTAGCATGAATGTGCAAACGCGATCAAGAAACGGTAACGATGACACGATTCCCAGCGTCAAGGATCGCCGCCGTCATATTTTCCATAAGGTTCTGTCATATGTCTTGCCGCGATTTTTCCTCTGCAAAAACTCTCATTAAACCGCGACCACGTAAAAACACTGATTCCGAGAAGCCCAATTAATTATATATGTATTATGACCAGTTTTTAACGGAGGCGGCTCATTAAAATCGGTCTGGCTGGACTCGATTTTGTGCATACCGGCAAAAACTAACGAAATCATTGACGTTGGGACAGTCCAACGCGTCAATGCCGACAAGGGAGAGAAAGAGAAAGAGACAGCTAGAGTGAGAGTGAGCGAGTGGTCAGGTGAAATCGATTTTTTTCGGTAGTGTGACTCGGACGTTTGCGTACCACCAGTGGATTAATCGATCACGGGAGCGAGCGGTTCATAATCATAACATTCACAGGCAATTCATCACACTAAATGTATAGAGTTCATAATCCAAGCAGAGGTAGACGTGAGAGTGAACGTGATCGTGGAGTAGAACTTCGAACACGTAATATCAGCTAATACACTGAGATCCTGTGTTCTCGGGAGATAAAAAACGGGGATCAGGGAAAGATGGGTTGGTCGGGTGAGTTCAGGATCGCTAGAGGGACGATACAAGCATGCTTGAACGGTCTAATATGTATATTCGTGGGAGATAGAGCTATTGATTCTTTCACCTGAGATCGGGAAATGGCCCGAGAAGCGAGCCGAGCGAACGAAAATCGCCATTCGTCGGAACCGACCGGTTCGATTCGAACAAATGTCACCACACTACTTGCCTTCGCCGATTGTTTGTCGTTGCTTGTCGCTAATGGAGACGTTCCGTGCTCGCAGAGGCGGGCAGAGTGTCGTTCGAAAAATTTCACGAACAGAAACAGCTCGCGCGGAGCTATCGGTTTTGTCCACGCTCGCTGCTTCGCTTTTGCTTTATCATTCACATCTTCGTATTTAGCGTGCTTCTTCGTATAATGATCGATGGGAGTTCGATGGAAAAAGTTATTCACAAGCTGCGACCTCTCGTCGTCGTTTCGTAAACGAATTTATTTCGTGTTCCGAAGAAATAATAAGGGCTTGAAATATTTTATAAAACGTCGTGATAATAATGGTTCGGCTTAGACAAGGAATTTTTGCCCAACTCTGTCTGTTCGGAGTCTAGAACGTCGATGTTCCGTGACTTTCAAATACTTGCCGCCGTAATCCTTCAATTAAGAGCAAGGGGACTCCGAACCAGGTGCGTTCATGAATTCAAATTTTCTCTTGGACTTTCTGACGACCGTCTGTTCTGATGATTGGGTCTCTTAACACGTTCGCTGCCATTATTCTCTTCGCAAAACGTTTTCACAGGCTACGTTTTTAATATTTGCATCTCCCTCGAGAGATATATTTAAAAATGAGAAATGTCTCGACGGCCCTCTGACAATTGGATCAAACGTATTTCGCCGACGAACTTGTGAAGCTAAGTATGACGGTCAGGTTTCATCAACCTTTGCTAATGACCACGTTCCATTTCGTTTCATACGCTCGAATGTAAAGCAAATGCATAAAACACGTGAATGCGATTAGAATTTTAAATGACAGAGCTCGTAAAATTCTATCGATTTTTTTCCGCTCGCCACGTGGAGACTCGCGATGACGACGAATCAGTGACACGAGTGACAACGAACGTGTTAATAGACATTTGACGCGAGTGAGAGAAATAAATGGCCAATCTTTTTTGTCAGAATCGAATATATCAGTTGTTTTTGCAGGCAATTCGATAGTTTTTATTCGAATACGGGAACCTGTAGCTGTTTGAAATTCTTTCGGCATTCTCCACGGGGAGCCATTGATTTTTCACCGATACATCGAGGTCCCGTTTTTTAGGAAGTTTATGCTCTTTCGAGACGCTTATTAACGGACAACGCCACCGATATTCCGTTCGGCGATTTTCCACCGACTTTCCACGAGCCATCCCGCCGTCCACAAACTTTCCTCTTCGCTGGGAAATTAGTTTCCGCGCTTGGTAGGCCGTAAGGAACAAACTTTGAAAAACATTGCACGGGGTAACGGTGAATGCGATATAAATTAAGTACTATATTAGTGCATGCAGTGGAACTCGGAAGCACAACGTGCACGCTCAAACGATCGAGGTGTAGATTAAAATCGATTTTTAAAAGAACCGTCGTCGTCCCTCATTCTTCCAAATGATTTACGTCGACGCAACACTTCTTCCAACGAGCGCATGCCTCGGCAAATTAATCATCGAACTTCGCGTTTGATGCAAGATCCGCTTCGGACGCCTGTCGTTGCGAATTGCACGCAATTTGTTGACCAATAACAAATGAAATGTGAACTCGACGTAATTCATAGAACATTTAAACAGAATGTTTAATAACTGCTACGATCTTTGTTTAAATTCTACTTTTTGATGTTTATGTATAAAAGATTGTGCACGTATGATCCAGACATCCCTGTCACGTACGCATCAGAAATATGCAGTCCACGTTTTGCACATTGATTTTGGTTCCGAAGCGATTCTTTGTAGTTTTCTTTGATTCTCCACGATGCGTTCAACGAGCGCGTGTCCCTCGGGCATAAATAATAAATGAAATAAACAAATAACGGACACCGCCGATCAATAAGAATTTTTATCGCGGCCGGGAACGAGCGCGTCCCGGTGTTTTCGAGGGGGAGAGATCGTTAGCAGAAGATCGAAATATGTCATTCGCTAACCGATAAACTGATCATTTCGAACAATGAAATTTTGATTTGTTCATACGTCGCGTAGACTTCTGCCGCGAATAATCAAACTCGCGTTCGAGCTTTTCCTCTCTCCTCGTGCGCGTATTATCCGCGAATCCGAGAGCGCCGTTCTTTTTTCTCCTTTTCCCCATTTCCCATTCGCGTCCAGGCCGGATCGAATGAAATTAAAAAAATGAACGGAAAACATCGGAGCCATAGAGATCGATCGCCACCGGAATTTATCCGCGATCCGAACGCGCCAGGGTCGACGTTAACATTATATTCGCCGCGATTTTATTTCCCGGCGGCTTTGTGCGGGGTAACTTTAAACACCGGCGTGTGAGGTTTCACCGTTTGTTTTTAAATGCAAAGCAAACATTTTCCGTTCGATGGATCTGTTTGTTCTGACAAGCGAAATGACTCGTTTGTATTTAACGATTTTTATTCTCCCCTTGGACTGTATACCATTGTCACTGGCGAACACGTTTCGAATATTTCAGAAAACGATTACATACGAGTTAGGTGTTTTAGTAAATTTTACATATGGGGAAATATAGAAAACTTTCGGTTACTTTGCAGATACTCGTGGATGCTTGTCTAGCAGTCAACAGGTTGCGTTTGACCCTTGGATGGCGGTGCGTGGGTCCTTTTTGACCCGTCTTTTCTCATGCTTCTGGTGCGACATTTAATTTAGAAAGTTGTTTAGACTGAAGTGAGCAAACGTTTGGGATAAATCAAGGTCAGAAACTATATCTACGAAATGCGAATAAATCAGGAATTAACATGAAAATAGAAATGAAAACTATATACGTACAAAG
The DNA here is from genome assembly GCA_028455805.1 of Lasioglossum figueresi. NCBI lineage: Eukaryota > Metazoa > Arthropoda > Insecta > Hymenoptera > Halictidae > Lasioglossum > Lasioglossum figueresi. The sequence goes on from CM052200.1 coordinate 1,139,536, forward strand.
AATTCATATAAATTCATATAAATTCGTATAAGTTCGTATAAATTCGTATGAATTCGTATGAATTCGTATAAAGAATTCGTAAGATAAAATCAGAAACGTTTCTGAAAAGTCATAATCAGAATCACGCTTAAATGAAGAGACATTAAACATTTACATGCGGAAATAAGACGGAAAAAGAAATAACATTTTGATGTTTAACTCCTTGCCGTATTTTGACGAGCCAGACTCGTGATGAAACTACATATTTAACAAAGTCTGACAAATATGAATGTTACGCGTTGCATTCTAGATGAAATAAAATTCGATTCGTTTGTAATCAATATTTAAGCATTAAAATAAATATACATTTTTTCCCTTTTGCGACATTTTTGTGCATAAAGACGTTTTAATCGCTGTAACTGTAAAGAAAAAGGTACGGCAAGGCGTTAAGTGGTCGGAATATTTCGGAGAGTCGGAATAGCGTTTGAAAAAAATGAGCGAGCAAATGTTTGGAATAAATCAAGATCAAAAACTATATCTAGGAAGCGTGAATAAATCAGCAATTAACATGAAAATAGAAATGCAAACTATATACGTTTAAAGAATTCGTAAGATAAAATCAGAAACGTTTCTGAAAAGTCATAATCAGAATCACGCGTAAATGAAGAGACATTAAACATTTACATGCGGAAATAAGACGGAAAAAGAAGTAACATTTTGATGTTTAACCCCTTGCCGTATTTTGACGAGCCAGACTCGTGATGAAACTACATATTTAACAAAGTCTGACAAATATGAATGTTACGCGTTTCATTTTAGATGAAATAAAATTTGATTCGTTTGTAATCGATATTTAAGCATTAAAATAAATATAGCCATACAAAAAATATACATTTTTTTCCATTTTGTTCCCGTTTTTTCCCTTTTTCCCGTTTGCAACTGTAAAGAAAAAGGGGACGGCAAGGGGTTAAGTGGTCGGAATATTTCGGAGAGTGGGAATAGTGTTTGAAAAAAAAATGAAAGAAACAGCAACACCGTTCAGGAAGCGGTCGAAAACGCCTTCCGAGGGTCAAAGGACACAGAGACGGGGTTCGGTGCAGTGATTAAGTGGTTTCCCGTCGATGAACTGGGACGACAGGCGCGATATGCTCGAGGAGCCTGATAAAAATGGTCGGTGGGCAAAAAATTGTGGCGAGCAGAGAGACGAGCTGATGATGAACGAGGAGGAACGAGCAGTACTTTGCAGATAAGGGGGAGGGGTTCGGTTGCTGGTGGTTGTTTTGCTGCCTGAGGTGACTTACCCCTGGACAGTGTCATGCCTAGAGTACGGAATCGCAAGGTAATTGTTGATGTTTCTCCTTACTCTTTACTTGGCCCGACTTGCATGCTGTCCTATCGGTAGCGGCACAACACACAAGACATTTGTATACATACAAATATATATATATATATATATAATATATAGATAGATAAATATCAAATAAATAGGCATTTTAAATATTAAGGTAGTGTTACAGCTGCGGGGATCGTGTGTACCTCCAGAACAATACCCATCGCACGCGCATACATTTCATTTTGATTATAGTTCCTCTCTCCTGTGGTGCACTTTCTCGCTATTCCACTCGTTGCACTTTGTAAACAAACACTTTCACGTGTATAGTCTTCGATAATTGTAAGGTCTTTGCTTAGTCTTCTCAAGTAACAATGGGAATTTCGGGATTCGCAAGTATTCTCTCCCTACAGTCACTTTACGGTATAGAGAACATTCGAATTGTTTCAACTTATATTGATACTTGTTGTCTCTCTTACTCGGACGTCTTTGGATCGAAACAGGAGACTTGTACTTGACTAATTGTTAAGAGTGTGTTTCTTCCTCCAATCATTTTAGAAAGTTGAATTTTACATTTCGTACCAAATTGAAGTCTTCGCGACGAGATCAAAGTGCGATCATGGAGAGGGAATACTGTCTCTCTTTCAACCGAAGCTTCATTTGTCACTGTTGATTCCGCAGAATAGAAAATTAATCTTAAAATTAGAAAAATAATCTTCAACGTTGGCGACAAAAATTATTTATTAGAAAATCGATCTGTTAAGAACGCGCATCGGAGGTTAAACACGGTGCCTCCGATCTTTATTTCAAACGTATGAAAACGCGTGCTGATTTCATTACTATTGGAAGACAATGGCAACGTACTTATGTAGCTTCGGTTAAATAGAATTGCAGAATTCCTGTCTTGGCATCGACCTGGGTGTGGGCAGCCGATCTATCAAACGGAACGAAGCGACAGAAAATAAATGGCGAGAACAATCAGCTACAAACTGTACGCTTCGCTGATGCGAACATCGACGACTAACAATTAGAAAGTGACTCTCTTGTACATCGACAACAAGATCCATACAAAAACAATCGAGAAAGAGGGGGGGATGTTGTCGTCGCGAGATCTAACTATATGTATGTACACCTTGCGTTAGACCGATTCTCCTTGTCAGCCTCACAGAGTGTGAAACGTCGCTGAAAAAGAGAACCACGATCATTTACGGATCGATTCATCGCCAGCGTTATCGTTTTCATCGTTCGTTGTATGTCTCGACAAAGCAACAGAAGTACACGAAAAATCGCCAGAGGGTGGAGAGGGGGAAAAGGGGCACGTGGCTGTGAGACAGAGTAACTTATGCGAACGGTTGAAACGAGTGATGTACTCACCTGGGAAGCACCAGCGGCCGGTTGCACGGGCAAAGATGAACAGAAAACCGATGAGAATCAGCAGCAGAACCCCGACGACGATTCCGATGATGGAACCAGCGTCTAAATCAACGCCTGAAATTTCGTAAAACGATCTTTAATCAGTCCCGCAACGATTACTTCCAATCATCGATTCCATACCATGCTAATCATTACTCGTAGATTGCAGCAGCTACGCGACTTCAAGATCGATCGCGGTATATTGTACCAGAGAAAAATTCGCTCGAAACGTTCCGTATAATATCCGACAAGTTTCACCGAGAGTATCGCGGTATCGGTGTACAGCGTTCATACACGCAAACTCACACAAATAGGACCGTGACACACATTGAAAATTGAAAAATATGTATCTTGAATATCATGCGCCGATTGGTTACTGCGTACGAGTGAAATTTCGGTGATCGACGGACAGTGTAAGCCAGCTGAAGCGTCGACACTTCGAAGAGACAATGACGGGCTAATAGCGAAAGTTCTCGTTCGGAAAATAATTACGCATTTTTCGTTTAATTGTCCGACAAACGTCGAACGAGAGATGCAAGCGCAAACGTGAAATCTACGCTCCTTACAATTAGGTTCACGGAGGTACATTCAGGATCGTCCTGATTCTGCGAACGATACGTAAACGTTATCTTCTAATAACATGACATTTAATTGTAGGAGTTGATGTTTATCGCGGATTTGATGAACTTATGGGAAGAATGAGTATGTAGACTATAAAACTTCAATTAATTAACACTAAACGTACCAAGCACGAGAATCGAGAAAATGTTTTACCTTACAAAAATCACAAAACTGTATTTACTTGGATTGTGTACAATTTTTATTATAGTACGTGCTGGAATAAAGAAATTTATTGACACATTTCCAATGCAAGTAGCTGTATACTTTTAATAATTGTGAAATAAAAAATATGCAACCGGTCATATGACTGGCAGTGGTAGGTTTAGTATTAAAACGAAGAATATATTTATATTTAATTTTAATTAAACTTAGGTTTAGTATTAAAATGAGGAATATATTTAATTTCCGTCCCTAATCGTATTACTAGAAAATAATGTTTGTATACCATTCGCATAAGGAAAATTGAGGATGTACCACCGAGAGCCAAAGAGATAGCACACTTTCGGTCCGGGAGCGTACATTTCGGGAAAACGACTTCGAACAGGCATTGAAAAGCTTTCTCTGCGATTGACGACCGATTGAAACGCGGCCGAGCCAATATTTATGCAAAAAAATATATGCTGCAAAGAAATGAGCGGCGCGTGTGTGTGTGGTTGTGCGTGTGTTGTTCAATACCGACGAAAGCGTTAATTTATAGAGAAGCAATCGAACAGAAATCTATTCGCGTGTGATCAAAAATATGAATCTACCATTCGCGGCTCCAGTGATATGAATAAAAATGTAACATTACGCACACACACACATATATATATATATATACGTATATATACACATTGGGACGCGTGTGCCGCGGCGCGGAGTTCCATTCATGTGGTTCCATTGAAAAATCTCGATTCCGATAACACTATACATAGATCGAACACATCTAAAAGCGACGGGGAAACCGCAAGCGGCCTTCATTTCGCCAGCTGAAAATGCTACGATCCGAGCCGAAAAATTTGCTAGAAAATAAACGGGCCGTGGTAAATACCAGAACAATTTTTTTGTCGTTTCAAACATTCACGACCCACCTCTGTGAAATCGCGCGATCCGGATCGTGTGCGAGATGAATATCGCGTGTTTTGCACAGCCAATCTTTATCGCTACTCGAATAAAGTTTACGAATGGGGAACAAATGATTGATCCATTTTATATTGCATCGTTCTGTTTGCTTCTATTTGCACTGATCGAGATGCGAAAAATATGTTTTTAATCTGCGATTCCAACGAATCTTATTAAGTGAAATTTCTGTCTTGTATTCTACAATAATTTAACCCTCTATTGCATTCCGTTCCCAATTCGGATCTTAAATTTCAAATATTCTATAGTAAATTAAGTAGACAATACATAATTGAAGACTCTGAGCATGTTGGTTCCAAGTGGGAACATTATACCTGCATAGGCATAAAGTTTCCATACAGAAACGGTCATAAAATGCAATAAGTAACATTTTCTAATAAAATTTTATTATTTATTTCATGACCACACTCATTTTTAAGTAGACTAACAGCCACATATATTTTTTTCAACTCGTCATCAAAATTCATGCAATGGAGGGCTAACAAGTTTGGTTTTGTTAAATTTTCTTATTTGAAATCGGTAGAACAGGAGTTTGGATTGCAAGATTTATCACGGCAACAACGAAGTAAACGTTTATGCTAACAATACACATTTTCGAATGATTTCGAATGGAACTCGACGCCGTGGCATCAGCGTCGTCTACTTACGTATAATAATTTGAAAGAATGACATTACCTAGTGCGTGCATGTGTTCGGAGAGCTTACCATAGAAGTGACTCAACGCCCCTGTGTGTTTGCATGCGGTGAAGGATCGATATCGTTAGAACACACATAAAAAAGTACATATAAATAGAAGAAGAGTGGCGGAAAGAAAGAGGAGACGAAAATAGAGAATAGAGCACAGAGAAGTATTCTAATTCATATTTTCGGCGAGAGCCAAAGGTGTAATGATGCCTGACAGTACGTGAAGGTGACAACGAACGTGACGTAGATCGATAGACAGCGAGTGAGTATGCTCGGCTGGACGAGACGAGAAGTGACGAATATGTAGTGCACGAGCTAACAGCACGATCGACAGCTACCAGTGATTTTCGAACGTTTTTCATTGCAACCTTCTCATCTTGCGACATTAAATAATTGCCAATGATTACACAGCTACCTCGTAAAATAATTTATCATTGTTTAGGTAAACATCGGAAGCTGGAAGATATTTCAAGATAGCGATCAGGTCGTCGGGAAGGTCCAATGAATTGCGAGCGATTTCTTGCGGCAAGAGTTGCCAGTGAGTGTTGCAGAACAGTTACCGTAAAGTTATTATGGTATCGTCGTTCAAGACCACCGTAAACAGAAACTTTAGTATCTTGTTGTTCTTATTTCTCATGAGGAACGTTGGTAGTTTCCAAGATCCTTTCAATAAATCAAACGGACGGACAAAAATTTGATAAATTTGGACGAAGAGCCGAAACACTGTTTCGTGAGGTTTCTAAAAGTGATGTGTCCGTTTGCATGTACATTTCGGCAATGAAAATTCAGCCCTATTTTCCTATACTGGTGCAAAGTGTGGGTGGACGATTCGTGAGACCTTAATCGCGAGTGTTCCGTGAGGTTTACCTGCGGGTTCTGTGGAAGTTGACAAAACGATACTGTATTCGGCAGCTCCTTCGTCGTTACGAGCTTCCAGGATGTACTCCTTCTCTGTGTCGGATTTCTGAACGCTGTCGATAGTGAGGATCACGCTCCACGCTCCTCTTCCCTGTAACAATAAACACAATCACGCAGGTTATTTATAATCATTATAATTCATCCTCCTCGAATTTTAATCTTATCCAGTAAACATTTTATTATAGTTTTCTGTATCGAGTTCTAAAAGATGAAACGTTGTATAGATCAAACAAATTTCGGAATGTTTTTTTATTCATGTCCCGTCTCCAAAAATGCTCGCGGATGATTGAAATTTGATACAGTCCCGCGCAATATTTCATTCGCGGGATGCTCCGACCGGTTTTTTTCACTGAATTTTTGCTGGGTTTAAAAATATGAATTTGTGAAAAGTTCTACAATTTCGATGTTCCTATACCGCGTACACTGGCGGGTTGCAAATTGCAAAAGGCCCCATTTCATGCATTATACACGGTGTTGTGCGAATGCGTTTAATTCCTAGGGAGATTATTTTACAGAACCAGTCAACGTTGCGAACCAGGCGTCTGTAAATATCGGTATCGATTTCCCGTGGTGCCGATATGTGCGTCGAGTTCCATGAATCTAATGTTGCAGCGTTCATTATTATTATTTTCGAGTTTTACACGTTATATTCTATTTGCACAGATTGAATTCCTGGTATCCCGTTAGGCGAGCTTAAAATATACCAGCGTTACTCGTTTTTCACGAATTTTCGTGCATTCTCGTCGAGAAATCGTCACGCACCGTTGCATATTATAACAAACGTAGCGTCGACCAAAAATAGGTATACAGCTAATATCCACTACGAAGAGAAATTGAATAAGCGTTCATTCAGTTCGAAAAACTGGCTTAGCTGTGCCAATATTTTTGTTCGCGACTATATGTTTCGAAGTTGACGTTTGCACAGAGATTTTCTAGTCAAATCGAACAAACGCCGACGGGCGCGAGAGAAGAGTTCGCTTCGCGCGGCCGCGACGACTTTCAATGCCGCGATTTCATAGAAAAAAAATGTAGTTATTCTTCACTGTCAGTGCGACGACAAGCCGAAGAAGAAAACAAAAACCGTGGCCCGCCCAATTGTCGCGTTTCTATGGCGTTCCCTGCGAACACTCGCAAAGATCAACAACGTTTTTCGTCGCGCCTGATAAAATGGCTGGCGAAGAAAAATCGTCGTCGCCGTACAAAGGGATACGCAACCGTTCCCGATGACCGTAATTGCGTTTTCATGGAAAACTGGCTCGCATCCGTGAACAGCGCGGAACCGCGATTTTCCGTCGACAACCGAAACACTCTGCAAAGCTATTCATCGCGGGTCTAGGCGAGAGCGGCCTCGAATAGAGGCTTTCGTTGTTTCATTCGCGGCGATGTTGTTAAACTATGCGGCCGGGAATAAAGAGCAAATTTTTCGCGTTGAAGCGCAACCGCAAAAATTCCGACCCGCTCCGCAACAAGCATCGGAAACTCCCAGTAACGGCAACGACTCGTCCTTACTTTCTTGGTAAGAATGTCAACTTCGTTGACCAACAAAGAAACGAACATCTTTTCGAACATTTGGATCGTGTAGAAAAATCTATAATGAAAATGTAACACTGCAAAACAAGTTAACAGTGGGTTAATGGCTGATGAAGTGGCACGAGAGGAGCATCTCGTCGATAAATCGATACGGTTCGAGCTCGAATTGTTTTTACAAAACAATCTGCTTTTGGAGGAAGCACGAACAGTCGAATTATTCCGAGCGATTGCCTCGGGTCGATTTGTAGCGTTCGAGTTCCCCCGGAAATTTCATTAGGGCCGTTTGATTAGCAAGAAACTTTCCGAGACACGCGAATACTGGAAAAATGCTAAGTGCGCCACCGTGCAAATGGCCGCACTGGAATTCCGGGACACACCTTCGTCTCGATACCTTCGTTCTCGTTTCAATTTGCTCCTTCGCGAGGAAACTCGTTGATTCGCGATTCGCACGACCATTTTTCCCTGTTATTTCTCGCGACGCATCTCGCGTTCGTCGAACCCCCGTTTATTGTTCGTACGTCTCAGAATTTTATTCTCTGGCATTCCTCATCTCCTGTCAATCGTTCGAAGATTTCCGAAATCCTACTGTACAGTCTAGTTCCTCGATATTCTATTATGTTGGTTACCGAAATATCGGAAATCGTTGCCGTTACAATTCCTTTTAACACTCGATGTCAACTGGAACGGGCACTCGCTGTCTGAGGAACTCGACGGCGCTGTACTCTCTCGATTGAACGAGACAATCGATTTTATTGATAAGACGTATTAGACTTTCCAAGCAGCTGGCAATTTGATTCGTGGCTGACACTTTTCCTCCGAGGCTCCCCGGATTCGCGGAGCTGCGTTTTTGGAGGATTGTCACGAACCAAGATTCCAATGCAGTACTACTTTCAAAGATGCTTCGTTTGTATTAACATGTTCTGTGCCGAGCCAGTTTTGCACGGTAATTAAACAAACGTATGTGCTTTGTTCTATACTGAATTTTTTATAATGCCCCAAATCTTTCGGTGAAAATATATTCTACAGTGTTAAGTTTGTTATAAAATATATGTATTTAGCGGATTAACCCCTTGCCGAATATCATTTTCTTTACAGTTACAGCGACTAATCTTTAACTACCCGCGCTGGTGTAAAAAGTACACCAATATTCCAAGAAATTGCCCCAATACAATAATATATGTACTCAGTTACACGGTGAAGCATGTGGTGTACAGAATACACCGCGCGGTTATTTACGTGAAAATTCAGGACGCGGATAGTTAAAGGTTAAAACGAGTTTATCCCCAAAGGTGTCGTTGAAGAGAAAAGAAAATTAATATTTCTGGTATGGCTACATTTATATGAATGCTTAAATATTGATCAGAAACGAATCAAATTTGATTTCATTTAAAAAGAAAGGCGTAACGTTCATATTTATTAGGCTCTGTTTAAAATCTTCACGACGAGCGTGACTCGTTAAAATACGGCAAAGGTTTAAATAAATATGTCAGTGTGTTGCATCAGTAGTGCACACGGTTTGAATGGACAGTTTAACGTGTACCATCGGTGGTACACGTGGCACGGAACGTTACGAATGACAAAATATCTGAATGTTCTCAGTGTTATGAAAATGTAATAGAAGTGCGTTTACTCTGAATTTGCTTGATCTAAATAATGGAAGATAGTGTAGGAAATTTACCAAATCGACGGCGGTGGAGGTCTCCAGTCGGTTGCTTTCGTCGGGGCGACCCTCGGTGATCTTTTCATCGTTCACGCGCCATAAGAAATGTGGCCTTGGGTTCGCATAAATGGTTACGTTCACGATCCCCTGACGTCCAATCACATATCCGAAACGCTCAATGGTTGGCTGCGGCTGCGGGGGATCTATAAAAGAATTATTCACGCTTAGCGTTCTGTTTCGTTGAAAATTTCACGAGGATCGACGGCTACGACGCCGCTGAAAGCGTATCTCTTCAACTACCAATGAAAATTCACGAATGTGAAAGTTTCAAAGGGTCGTAATCCACTGAGGCGAAATTTTATCTAAAAATTTCCCAAAGAACGTCGTACATCGATCGTTGAAAATTCTAAAAATATTTTTCAAGCTTCCCTTTTTTTAATTTAGTTGTTAGAATCTTTTAAATTTTCAAAATTTGCGATTCACAAGCAAATGATCTTGCGAAATTAAACCAACGAAGAAGTCGATGGTTTTATTTTAACCCTCTATTGCGTTCCGTTCCCAATTGGAGGCTTAAATTGCAAAGAACTATTGTAAATTAAGTAGAAAATACATACCGAAGACTCTGAGCATGTTGGTTCCAAGTGGGAACATTGCGCTTACGAATAAAACCGCATATGTATAAAGTTTCCATACAGGAACAGTCATAAAATTTAATAAATAACATTTTCTAATAAATTTTTGTTAACTATTTCATGACCACACTCATTTTTAAGTAGACTTCCTATTTTAAATACAGGCGTTACAATCTCTTAAATTCAAAATTGGCGATTCACAAGCAAATGATCTTGCGAAATTAAAACAACGAAGATGTCGATGGTTTTATTTTAACCCTCTATTGCATTCCCTTCCCAATTGG
>CM052200.1:1149805-1160351 GCA_028455805.1 Lasioglossum figueresi
CCGTCCGCGCATCACCCGCGAGTGTCGCCTCAAACACACGACGTAACAGTCCGGATACTTTACACTTAAACGGACAGTTTAACCGGTATTTTATGAACGAATGTGAACGAAACATATGTATTCGTCTAAATGTCCTTTTCTCGGTCTTCAGCATCTGCTAACCGATAACCGTAAGTAATATTTTTAAGCCGATTGCTTCTCTCAACATTTCATACGGCAGCCTGAACCACGCTTACCTCGTCAAGGAGTTAGAAGAAGCCGATTTCCGAAGGATTGTGGGAAACGTATCCTCGGTAAGTTTAATCGACAGCCTCTAAAGGACTCGTCTAAACTGCGGGAACGTTCTCGCGACGGAAGAGATCGAAAAACGATTCCTAGGTCGCACGGGAAGCGAAGAGCTCTCCCTTCGCGTGCAAGATTTATGAGACAAAAAGGGAAGTTGATTAAATCCTATCCTATCCCCCTTCATCGCTATCGTCGTGTCCCTGTATTTTCCTTGTTCCGACACGCGCGGCGAAAGTCAACCGACAAACTTTCCAACCCCCCCTTTTCCATTTCTTGCTTTCATACCACTTCTACGTTTCTACCTTCCACCGAATATCGCTGACAATTAGGAAATTTCAATATTTTAGTTAACCTCGCTTCCGACTTGTCGCCGGTTCTCCTAAAGTGAAAATCTAACCGGTGTTCATCCAGAAGGTTAATACGGAAACCCTGGAGTTCATGCAAAAAACAACGTTCGAAAAAACTGGTGCACGAATTTTTCCAAGGAAATAAAATATAACTGAAGCAGCGAGAAATGATTTATACGCGCTTCAAAATTGTTGCATTTGTCTGGTACGTACAGAAATACAAACATGTTGCAATATACATTTTCCAAAGGTCGGTATAAGTGCCGCGTTCGACCCCCAAAAAGCGGATGACGATTATTTAAAAATGTCTGCCCGTATAATCTGCTCGTGGATTAATATCGGCCCCTTCCGCCGTGGCGGAAATTCGAAACGAGAAAAAGAAAAAAAGAAAAATGCCCTGCTCTCAGGAATTTCCTTCTGGCCTCCGCCACTCAGCCGCCGGTTTTCCGAAACTTTCTGTAATCGTGGTGATGTGTAATGGATAACGAGAACCAGCAGGCGGCGAGCGCAGTCTGCTTGTACTGTAAATGAACAAAAGTTTCGGCGCAAAAAGCTTCGGAAGTATCGACCAACCCCTCTAGCCGGAGGGTGGGCCAAAGGTGAGAACATGTACCGGCGTTTTCCATTAATAACTGTATTGTCAAATCGGCGTTCAGCGTTCACGCGCACGCAGAACGCATTGTAAGAGTGTGATTCAGCTTCGGGCTGCGAAACCGCAGTTTCCCGTGGCGGTTTGTTCACGGCTTCGCGCTTTTAGCAACAACATTCGTTGTCTCGAAAAATTGAAGTGTATAGGACACCCTGGAAATCGTGGTGAGCAAACCTTAACGAATGGACTGAAAATAACTAGTAGACTGCGGATATTTATGCAAAATATTCTTGTTAAAAAATTTTTAAAATACATGAAAGAAACGTAATGTATTGCAATTATGAGATTTTATCGATACTGTACTATTTTTAATATAGTGCGACAATCAGTATTTTTTAGCAAGCTATTTAGCACATAAGCAGTACTTTTTAGTACATAAGTAAATAAGAGTAAAATGTAAAATATACAGGGTGAATTCGATAAAGCAGGACACCTAAAAATCTCCGTTACTTTTCGTTGTACAAAAAAACTTCGTAGGACAAAGTTACACTGTTTGAAGGGCCACATATAACGGTGCAAGGGAAAAAAAATTTCAAGGTCATTTTTATGAGATTTCAAGGTTATCGATGTTTTTTTAAATGGAATGATATATTTTCGTTAACGTAATGTTGTACCTAACAAAATAACGAATTCATGCATGTAACACAATATGACCTTCAAATGACCATCCACCCAGAAAAATGGTATAAATAAAATTCAACGTGTAAGATTCATTTGATGTATTTCTGTTACGCCAAATGTTCAAAAATATTCCCTTGAGCTGCTATACATTCGTTCAGCCGTGAAGTTACAGAACGTACTGCTGCGTAATTCATTTCTGAGGAAATCGACGCACAAGCCTGGACGATTCTTTCTTTCATGTCGTCTATAGTCGTTGGTGGTTCACTATAAACATCGTCTTTCAGTTTTCCCCATAGATAAAAATCAAGGGGTGTAAGGTCTGGTGAGCGAGCTGGCCATAATACGGGTCCGTTACGTCCAATCCAATGATTTGGAAACTTGTTATTTAAGAATTGTGTTACGACACGGGAAGAATGGGCCGGACATTCGTCATGTTGATACCACATATTTTCACGAATGTTCAAGGGTGTATTTTCCAGGAGAATTGGTAACGATTCTCGTAAAAATGCAATGTATTTTTCTGCATTTAATGTTCCGGTAATAAAGCGAGGCCCAATTATTTGGTTATCTAAAATTCCGCACCAAACATTGACGGACCACGGTCTTTGTTTGTCGACTGTCCGTAACCACCGCGGATTTTCAGATCACCAATAATGTAGGTTTTTTAAATTTATTTGTCCGTGATTTGTGAACGAAGCTTCATCGGTAAATAATACATTATTAAAAAATGCTCCATCGTTTATCGATTGTCTCAATCCCCACTGGTAAAAGTTTACACGAATTACAAAGTCTCTACAATGATGTTCTTGATGAATCGATAGGTGAAAGGGGTGAAATTTGTGTTCCTGGAGTATTTGCACTACACATTTTTGACTAATGCCACTTCCTCGTGGGATTTGCCTCGTACCAGCACGAGGGTTTGTATTCACTGCTGCCAGAACATTAATTGTGCTTGCTTCGTTCCTTACAGTCCTCACCTTTGTAGGTTTTTTATTTTCGACACTACCAGTTTCACGGAATTTATTTAACAAGTTGGAGTAAACGGAAACTGATGGACAATTACGATTAGGAAATCGGTCCTTGTACAACTGCACGGCTTCTCTTAAACACTGTCGACTTTCTCCATAAATGAAAATCATATCGATCTTATCTTCCTTCGAGTAACGCATTGTGAAACGTTCATCGATAAACTGATCGAGAAATCTTAGAAACTGTGGAAATCTGATAGCAAGAAGGTCTTCCGAGTAATTAGTAGTGGATAATCACGATTTTGTACGAACGTTTGGTGAAGGTATATCATAATTGTCCTCCTGTCAACACCGAATCTGTTATTATGTTGTGTATCGCGATACATTTGAATGTATAGCAGCTCAAGGGAATATTTTTGAACATTTGGCGTAACAGAAATACATCAAATGAATCTTACACGTTGAATTTTATTTATACCATTTTTCTGGGTTGAAGGTCATTTGAAGGTCATATTGTGTTACATGCATGAATTCGTTATTTTGTCAGGTACAACATTACATTAACGAAAATATATCATTCCATTTAAAAAAACATCGATAACCTTGAAACCTCATAAAAATGACCTTGAAATTTTTTTCCCTTGCACCGTTATATGTGGCCCTTTAAACAGTGTAACTTTGTCCTACGAAGTTTTTTTGTACAACGAAAAGTAACGGAGATTTTTAGGTGTCCTGCTTTATCGAATTCACCCTGTATATTATATGTATATATAAATAAAATATATAAATAAGAAAATAAGAGTGCACGAGATCATTATTAATTCACCTTGTAATTCGAACAGCACAGGATAGCGAGAGAGTGTAAATAAGAAATGTTCGGAAGATTCCGCGAAGAATAAATATGCGGAAGGGATTCGGATAAATACTTTACATTCCAATTAGTCGAGTTTGCAGTAAGTACAATTAGCTGTCGAGTAATTTTAGAAGTAGCAGTACAACGTGACAAAGCAGAGAGGAAGAGAGAGAGAAGGGGTGAAGAGGGAAGGGGGATGAAAAAGCCCACGGGCTTCCAATATTGGTTAGTTCGCGGTTTCACACTTTTAACAACACCATCCGTTATCTTGAGAAATCTACGGGCTCAAAGTTTCCTGGTATTTTAATACCGTTCGATAATTAATTATTCTCTGGTCGTCCAACCGCACGGAGAATGTTCGAAAATAGCTGAAAGTAATTCTGTAATGGCTGGATCTTAAGCCAGACTTTCAATGCGGTTTTTTCGCGCGCACTTAAATCAGTAGCTTCGTCCAAAGTGCGTCCAGATATTATGCGAATTACACAATTTCTCTCTATTACACTGAAAATAGTTTTTTCACGTTATCTAATCGATGTCGGATCCGTTTCGCAACTATCAGCGACCGCGTTGCGCTACATAGGATTGCGTGAGCTGTTTACTTATGCGCTACAGAACTCAAGATCGTATTTACATTACCTAACTAACATTGAAGTTCCTGTTTCTGGTACATGGCGCGAGAACGGGGAACTTCTCGCACGCGATAGTTCCATAATTGATTAACGCGGAACGCAATAAAATTCATTATTCTGACGTGCACGTTGCAAAGTGCGTCCTGCACCGCTGACGCTCGTTCCCGTTTATTCATAAATTTTTACTGCAGATTTATGTACCGGAATTGAAGAATTTGTATCATTTTAGACGAACAATCGAAACGTTCAGCAGCTTTCAGACACTGCACAACATTTCTCATGTGGTCTTGTCGAAATTAATGTTTAAATTCGTCTTCTACGGCTTTCTTTAATGGCGTAACACGATTTTTAATGCTAAGTGCAGCACCGTGCAAAATGGCCACACTGGAATTGCGGGACACCTTTGTCTCGATACCTTCGTTCACGTTTCAATTTGCTCCCCCGCGAGGAAACTCGTTGATTCGCGATTCGCACGGCCATTTTTCCATTTGGTTTATTGCTTATACGTCTCAGAATTTTATTCTTTGGCACTTCTCATCTCCTGTCAGTCGTTCGAAGATTTTCGAAATCCTAGAAATTGAAGAATTTGTATCATTTTAGACGAACAGTAGAAATGTTCAACAGCTTTCAGACACTGCAGAACATTTTTCATGTGGTCTTGTCGAAATTAATGTTTAAATTCTTCTTCTACGGCTTTCTTTAATTGCGTAACAAATTTTTTAGAGCTAATCTTGAAACATAGAATACATAGAAGAGTCGCTATTATGTATCATTATACTCATTATTTGACCGCGGATGTTTAGGCATTTTCCAATTTTTGTCGAGACATTTGGAGAAAGTGGAATGAAATAAAATCCTATTTTTAATGGGAACAGCCTTTGTAGATCAAAAACAAATGAAAATTGTACAGAATTCTGTCGGATTTGATATTCTAGCCTTTATTGAACATTTTCATAAGCCATAATTGCATAAAGATCCGCAAGTCTATTCATTATAAACAAAAATAGTTACTATAAAAAAATATCACACATGTATTATGAATGACAGTATACTGTGTGCGACATACCAATGCAAAAGGTTCGATAGGTATTTCCGAAAAAATTCCAAAATATTCGATGGAAAAGCGGCCTCGAAATCGAGATTATCGGCTTAATTCGTGTCCGCTGTATCACGCCAGAGAGATTTAGTTCCACAGGCGGTGGTGAAATTTCGTTAGAAGGTGGCATCAATCTCGAACGAGCTGGAAACACACACACACACACACACCGCTTCTCACCGGACCGGACGCGCTCGATCACGCGCACGACGCCATTATGATAATGCACCCGAAGAAATATGATAAACCGGGCGTGGCTCGGGTAACGATTATCATATTTCATCTGACACGGTTTTTAACGCATCGAATAATAACTAGTCACGGATTGTATCGGTGGTTCTTGTCGGCGCGGCGTTCTCGCATCTCGCATCTCGAACGGATCGTTTGCTTGACGAATGGGCTGTCCGCTGTCCGCGAGTTTTTCCGCCGGAATAAATAGAATAAATACCCCGAAGAAGTTTTTCCGCGTGGCAAAGTGGGCCGGCGCGGCGTCCTCCTTCAAATATTTTTATTCTTACATTCTTTTTTAAACGCTCCCGTCGAGCACTGAAAGCGATCAGTGCACTACAAATTTTTATGCAACTCGCAATATTCTGCTATCGGCGCATAAAGATCCACGGTCTAGTAGTTCGTGTGTGTTGCTTTGCAAAAGCAAAGTATCGAGTTAATATCCACGAGGCCGATCGTCCAATTTATACCGTAAAATATTAGTAAAACACAAAGTAAAGAATTCAGAGGATCAAAGTAATAAAATAAAATGGCCGAGTTTATCGAGAGCTTATTTCGCGATCATAGGTTTGTTAACTTAATTTATCGTTCGCGTGAAAAAACTAAAGCTTCAAAATAAATTGTACATCCCGCACATCCGACGATTAATTTTTCCATGGAACAACAATGCCGCGTTTGTTTTCTTATTACACGTTTCGCTGCACGATAGTCCCGTGAGCAGTAATTTATTCTGACAACTTTTTCGACCCGATGTTTTGCAGTTACATCGATACCTTATGAAATTTCCGATCGAGAACGTATTATGCCGACAACAACAGTCCGTAATTATGATGACGTTGCCGTTACAGTGAATTATACATATATTAATGCGTCCCGCAATCCCGCATAAATAATGAAGCACGAAGCCATCGTAGCCGTGGAAGAAACTGTCGTGAATATTTGTTGCCGCGAATATTTCGTTTTAATTTATTTAAGGCTCGTAATTAAATCCCGGCACGAATCCGCTCGTGACTGCGATCGTTCTCCCCCTTTTTTTTTTTTGCCACGGCGTGGATGGAACAAGGAGGCGTCTTCTTTTCGCTCGGTGAAAGAGCTCGCTAAACGATTTCCTTAGGAGAAAAAGAAGTCTTCTAGACGCTGATTGTCTCGGCCGGATCCTTAACCTGGCCTGGTAAATGAAAATCCGTGATCTTCACTCTCATTTACTTCTATCTCTTCCAGTTATTAATTCTTTTTAACGAAGCGCTCGAAAAATACCTTTGTTGCACGAAAGCTGAATGCAAAGCTTTCTGGACGATGAGAATATAGTAATTATAAAATAACTGTCGGTTACCTCTCTTTCATGCAATCTAGTAGCACTTGGATGCGAAGTGTGTTGAAAACGGTGTAGTTGCAAAACGAAGTTCAGGGAGAAAAGATGAGGCTGCGGATTTTTATACGCGAGTGCCCCGCACGGGAAAATCCTGTGGTTCGACGCTTTAACACTAAAACTACCGAGCACTGAAAGCGATTAAAATGTTTCATCTGATAAAAATAACAAGGCTCTTTTTATTTAGATTTTGTGCAATTTTTATTGCACTACGTGCTTGGATAAATAAATTTGTTGGATCAATTTCCATGTAAGCAACGTCATCGTTTCAGTAATTATAAAATTCAAAATCTAAAACCGGTTATTTCACCGACAGTGGTAGGTTTGATGTTGATGACAGGTTGCGCATCGAGCCAAAAATTGGAAAATTTAGGGAAACTCATTGACATTTTTAAGAATATCAAAATCGAAGTAAGTTGTGTTATAGACGGCGTAAGGGCAACCAAAAGTATGATTTAACCTGATTAATTTTACGGTTTTTAGCGATCAGGTACTTTTTTTGTAGTTCGTAATTTGCCAAAAAAGGTGACAATTTATATCCATTGTATGCTTACATGTTCTCCAATAACTATACATTAACAAAACCAAAATATCGGGTTGGCAAGAAAGTAATTTCGGTATTCGAAGCTGCAATAAAACCCAATTTTTATTTGTTCGATGATCTTTTGCCATCTTTCTGGTAGCTTCACAATTCTGCGCACATAAAACTTTTGGTCCTAATCGGCGAAAAATTAATCCAAGTGCGATTTCAGGTCATCGTCATTAGTGAAAGCTCGTTGCTCGAATAAAAATACCGAAATTACTTTCTTGCCGACCCAATAGAATTTCATCTCGGCTTAAAGGAAATTAATAACATACGTATTTATTAGACTCTGTTCAGAATCTCCATCTGACAGGATATTTTAGGGCAAGGAGTTAAACACATATTATTTATTTATTATTTATTATTTTTTATTATTTATTATTTATTTATTATAACCGGGCTGAAGCCCTTTTTACACATGAGAAAAATACTGAGAAAGGAAAATTTTGATAATTTTGATAGTGGTACAATCGATATGATATTATAATATAATCCTGCGTAGTTGCATTTTAAATTTTAGTAAAGAATTATTGAAAAAATCAGTACGATTATAAATAGTGCATGATTTTGCAATAACGCGATTCATTGGATTAATTATTCCATAAGTCGATTTTGCTTTAAGTGTTTGAAAACCCGCTCTTGTTCTCAATTCACGTTCCGGTACGTAAAAATTGATTTGCGCAAGTAGAGAGGAACAATCGATATAATTATTAATTAAATTAACAATAAAGCTCTGGTCAGTTACTATTCTTCGTGCCGATAATGGTTCTTGGTTCATCGTAGTTATTATTGCGGAGTAATCATGATCAAAGAATGACATTGGATTGTTTAGCTTGTACGAACAAAACCTGAGAAATTTATGCTGTACTCTCTCGAGCATGATTTCGTTCTTAGAGCTTTTCGGAGACCATATAATTGATGCATATTCTAATAGCGGACGGACGAGGGCAATATGTAGCAATCTAAGTGTGCGGATTGAATGAAAATCAGTGGAAAAACGAAGTATGAAACCAAGTGTTCTAGAGGCGGAGTTAACAATATGATTAATAATGGTTGGAAAAGTTTAAGGTAGAGGAGAAATGAATTCCTAAATCCTTTACCTCGTTTATCGAGGAGAGAATACTATCATTGAGATGGTAAGGATGTATGAAAGGTACAGAGCGACGGGACGACCGCATAACATGGCATTTCTTGATGTTGAGTTCCATACCATTCGTACGACACCAATTGCTGAAAGGATCAAGGTCTGCCTGTAATCTGGAGGCATCGTCATAGGACGAGATGCTGCTGAAGATTTTTAAATCGTCAGCAAATAGGAGGTACTTGCAATGTTGAAAAACTGTAGTCAAGTCATTTATGAAAATTATAAATAAAAGAGGACCAAGGTGGGAGCCTTGAGGTACACCTGACGGAACATGTATCGGGGATGATAGGCAATCACGTATACGTATAACTTGAAAACGGTTTGTAAGGTAACTTTCCAGCCATGCCGATAGATTACCCTTGCATCCGAATGCCGCAAGCTTTTCAATTAAAAGAGAATGATTTACCGTGTCAAAAGCTTTATTATTTTATGTCTCTGGCCAATTTACGTATCTCAGAGACAACGAGCGAAATTTTTAAAATTCAATATTCGTCATAAACGTTTATAAATGCTGTTTTTTTTTCGATCCGGTCTAGTAACGTACCGATATATTAAAAAATCAGTCAATCAGTTCGACTTCTGGTTAAATAAGCGGAATTTCCGAGCAGGGGAAAAATGGGATTTTTCCGGTATTTTTCGCAATTGATTCGAGTTCGTGTGGTACGGTTCCACGTGGAAATCCGTCACCGTCAGCGGCAAGTCTTTTATCAAGTTATAAGCGTATTAGGGAAATGCAAACGCGTCCGAGATTCTCATTGGCCGGTCGCAAGGGTTTGCTGGTCGGCCGATCGTAAACCCATAAATCCCATTTGATTTTCCGGCCGTCAATTTGTTACACGGCTGACGTCGCGATCTAATTTGAAGCGGTGTGGCCCCCTGTGGCCCCCGGTGGCACCCATGACTGCCGCGGAGGACACCTCGCATTCCGAAAACCGCAGCAACAGATGCGATGATTTGTGGACATCGGCCGCGTGCATCGTTGAACCCGTAAGGTTGATGCACCTTGCACGCTGGCGATGTTGCGGCCAGCGGCAACATGGTGTCCGCAGTTGAAATTTCACGGAACCAACGCGACGACGCCGCTATGGTCAAAAGTCGTCAAAACGCGGAAAAAAGGCAAATTTTTTTATCTAAAAATCAATCAGATCTAAGGTACACTTCAATGAACATATGAACGTTTAAAAAATGACATTTTTCAACGTAATTGGATTTCTTGACCCTTTGCACTGCAGCCTAGTGACTCGTTTAGCACACCAACTCCAGCGGTATTAGATACAAATATGTATGTACACTGCCGCTAAAAAATATGTGGACGCTTGTTGCGAGTACAATTTATTTTAACAGTACCAAATTGTACAATTTAATTATTACAATCTCTTGAATAAATAAAAGTTTCTTCGGCAGGGCTAATACCGTTTCATTCTACGATGATCCATTAGCGTGGTTTGCAGTCTTCTCAAGACAATAATAATAATTATTGGTGAGATATCTGACGAATTTATTATTGACTGTACGAACCACTAGACCGCATAAAAAATTAAACGTGTCGTCCATATAATTTTATTTTAGAGAAGTTTTAAAAATATATTTAAAGTGGGTACCCGGTTGACGACATAAGGGTTGAAAAAAGAAAATGTCGAAATACGAAACTCACATAATTATTATTAAAATGTATGGGTCGGTGTATACGGGGGTGTATGTATACAGGGTGAACTCGATAAAGCAGGACACCTAAAAATCTCCGTTACTTTTCGTTGTACAAAAAAACTTCGTA
>CM052200.1:1160451-1190130 GCA_028455805.1 Lasioglossum figueresi
TGTGCAATTTTGTTTCAGCAAATATTTCTGTGAAACTTATAGTTTCAAAGATATCTGAGGTGCTAATAGTTACTGCCCCACCCTGTATATTATATATAGATATAAATTATCCAGAATTTCTGTTCTGTCCACTTAATTTTGTCCACGACTGTATACCAATCGGAATATCTTCAAGCTTCAGCTGAGCTATCGCAGCAAAGAAGAAGCAAACGAGAATAGAAACTAGAAGAAACAGAATGATCGCGTGGGCGTGCGGAAGGAAGGCTTTCGCGCCAGCGTCGTCAATTTCATCGGGCCGAGCAGAAATCTTGGGGCGCAGATTAAGGCTGGTTTACGCGGCAGTAAATCGACTCATCATCGGTCGTCCGGTTCGATGTGCGACCGCCCCATCGACAGTCCTGGATATCTGTCTCGCCTCATCCCCGTTCTCGGCCGCTGTCCTCCTACACTCGCGAAGGAAAAGACTCGACTCGATACGAGCGGAACGTCGCACGTCGCCTCGCCTTGCCTCGCCTTGCCTTGCCTCGCCTCGCCTCGCCTCGCCTCGCCTCGCCTCGCCTCAGAGAGCCGTGGAGCGAGCAAATCGGTTTTGCTCGGCCCGATGATGACGTTGGAATCGAGTTACGCAAAATGGATTTCACGTTAAATAACTATCGCGTGTCTCGCCTCGGCGCGACGCATCCACCGCCAAGCCCCGCGGATCGTCCGAGAGCTTTTCAGACTCGTTCGAGCTTATTACCGACTACCCGATCGAACTCGCTCGTCTACAAATTCTGTAAACTGCGTGGTCTACGAGCCACTTTGCGTGCTATCGCTCGCGAAAATGAGTTTTGCTTTTTTACGTTGGCTCAGGCGGATCAGCTTCGCGGCGACTTTGATAGAAAGATTCACACTGCTGGACAAAAGGATAAGTCACGTACAGAGTGATAAAAACGTAATCTTTCGGAATGCATGTTGTATGAATTTAAAAAAGACGATATAGTTGAATACGTTGTTAAAACGTTGTTATTTGCGACGCAGTTCCTTTCGCTTTAATTATAGCTCCTTCCCCGTGCGATACAAGGTACAATATAATTTGTAGAGTAATTTAATCCGTCCAAAAAGGACGGTTATTATTGAGAAAACGCAGGCTTGTCGACGCGACGCGAAATAATGCTGCAACAAGCGTCATCAGCTCCAATTGCGAGCAATTTCGCATCCCTGGCAGTTGCGTGGGTTTAACGATAATGTTTGGGGTCGAGTTTACACCTTTGGCCCGATATCGAGTGTTGGAACACACAGTGACTCATAATTCTACACTCGGAACGAGAGATCGCGTTCGCAGATAAATGAAACTCGACTATTCGAGCCTGTTTTGCGACTGGCGACGACTCAATTTCGCTCGCTAGTAACCGTAAACTATTCTCTGGAAGATCTCGCCCGATCGAATTCCAAAAAACCTGGGAATTTCGACGTACGTGAACTACCGGAACGGCTGTTTTTTTCCCGCAAGAATTGGAAACGTGAAACATGCTTCGCACACGCACGTTGATCAAAGTATGGACGATTCAAAATAAATGTATTCGCTGTAAATTTTGTATTGAAAATATTAAAGTACATTTTGTTTTAATATTTAACAATTCAGGTATTTAACATGTTGGATTTTGTAACATTGCGTCAGCCAAAAGGCAAAAATGAATTGGGTTGTCTGAGAATCACTGGCTTCTCTATCTTAAAACAATAAACCAGATGTCTGCGGACCCATGGGTCTGTGAGGGTTTCGTATACCTAAATGCCCGGATAGAAGACAGAACGCAGACCTGGTCCTTTATCTTAAGTGGACAACGGACTTATCCACGTTGCCCTTTTTGACTTTTCTATTCACTTCTGAATTAGCCTTCGTCGCTGAACGACGTCCTTCCGAGCTCTACGAAATAAACTAGAGTTATCAGTTATATAAAGAGTATCGGTTTATTTTAACCACCCATTTCCAATATAACACCAGGTTTACGGAGGTCTAAATATAACTATTTTACATTAATTTATAAACATAACAAGAATGTGTCTATCCAAATTTTTGGCCATTTTTCCGATAGTATATACCCCAAGAATTAAATTTGGTAAATCATTTCTCAGGGAAGCATCTTTACAATCTTGATAATTGCAAATTAAGAATATTAGAACCCGTCATTTTGACGGGTCCCGTAAATCTAGTGTTAAAAATGATATAAAAGACAAATTTCTTTGAATAAAATTAATATAAACGTCTCGCATACGATATTCCGAATTTACGGCAGTAAAGCAATGGCTAAAGCATGGATTTCAAGAAAATAGAAGCTAAATCTGTGCAGTTTTTTTGTCATAAATTCATAGAACAGATGACTCTTTTTGAATAAGAAAGGGACCAGCTGTCCGAGTGTCATTTCTAGTTACAATATTTTCAAAATAGTCATAAAATTCGACCAATTGCAACGAATTTCGGGGAGCGTCCTGTGAAAAATGAACCTTTCGGAGCACCACGCGCGTGATGTGTTCATTGACTTTCGTTTGTTTAGACAATTCGAACCGCGAGCTATGAGAAATCGGCGCGAACTTTTCGGACACCCGAACAATTTCGTTCCGGTGCAAACCGTGGCGCGGATTCGAGGGTGAAAATTTGTCGATGTTGGGAGACTCTCGTGGACGGGGAGGGGGCAGAATTTATTTGGAACGCATCGGTAGTTTGTTTAATTAGATTTATGGCGAGGTCATTTGGAAAAGTAAGAATATAGAACGCGTAGCTCGGAAAAATCGAGAAACAAGAATCTGGGCTCGCGAATTTTTTGGCAGAGAGCTGCCAGCGCTGGAACTTTTGCTTTGCCGTGGCTCGCGAGCTGCACTTTTTGTTTCAACATCGCTGGGAGAGGGTACAAGGCTCGTATTAATGTACAGAAATATTTAAAAACATATCGGAATTATTAGGTTGTTGCGTATAAAATGTCCAATTTTAGTTCAGTGACATGAAACAAACGCAATTTTGTGTACCCAATATTATTCTATCTAGAAATTCCAAGTTTCTTGATTGTATTACAGTAAAAATAAGATGTTATGGTCTTTCACGTTTTTCATTTACAAGACTTGTTATCTTGATTTTGTAGTTCTTTTTACCGTCAACCACTAGAACGTTAATTAATCACCACATTTTGATAAAAAATCACAATGCTATCGTCGATAAGTTACTTTTCCAGACTGTACAAAAGGAACACACGACAGACAACGCATCTGACGTTGAAATAAACTTTACTTAAAAGTAAAATTATACAATAAATATAAAACTATAAAAGTAACAGGCACGTGGTTGCCTTACAAAAATGACAAGAATTAATTAATTTAGACTTTACACGATTCTTATTTAGAATACGTGCTCTAATAAAGAGATTTATTAAATCATTTCTCATGAAAGCATCTATATAATTTCATTAATTGTGAAATACTAAATCTAGAACCGGTCGCGGTGCGTTTAGTTTTAATATACATTTACAATTTACCTACATCACTGATTCAAAATCTAGTAAAAACCCTGACATATAATACAGTTACCATGTTAATCAATTGTCACGTCCGGTGGTTCTGCCATGAGCACTAATTAATAAAATCAATCATATATATATATAATATAATCTCTGAATTTCTTTTTGTATTTACTCTGATAATGATGCACGGGCTCACAGTAATATCGAATATTATAATTAATAACTAATATTGAATTAAGGAAAATCTATAAGATATATTTCGCAGTGGACTATATGAAATTGCTAACTCATGTGATTTATTTCAAAACTTAAACTTATCTTTAAACAAGAGCTTCGTCGAACAAATTCACAGCGAAATCTATTTTACTCAAATAAATTGAAATCACTCAAAATATAATATGCGAGCGAATAATTAAATGAAACACCTATTGAAATTTATTAATCGACGAAGAATGTAAAAGATATATCACAGGAAATGAAAAATAACAACACGTAGAAGAAAAGGGCAAAAGATCAATGAACAAAAGACTGATGATCAGCTCCTGGGAGGATGCATAGAGCAATTCGATCCAACAATAGGACGATAAGTATTGGAAGGAATACTGTACATCCGGTTTAATCAGAAATGATAACCGATACGAACAAATCAATGAAGAGGTGCACACCTCGTGAAGATTAAGCTAAGAACAATGGATTGATTTTTCTTTAAAAGGATGGCTCATCGTCAGGACCAACAGTTAGTTGATTAGCAGTCATCAATGAACCACAGTGCTCACCATTCAGTCAAAAACCAATCCCTAATCAGTTCGTACGCAGTCGCGAAACTTGATTACCAACCATAAAGAACTTAACATTTGAGAATCGTCAGTCAGCAGTCAACATTCGAGAATCGTCAATCAACCATCAGTCTACAGTTGAATTCAGTTGAGTTCTGTGGAGTTTGGTGAAGTTCAAACGAAAGGCGTGTACACTCGCCGGAGCAGCAACAACATCATAATCAGCAATAACAACATCATAATCAGCAGCATCAGCATCATAATCATCATCATCATCATATTAGCGAGTTTTAAAGCGATCAACACATCCGTAAATACTTACAATTATTAATAAGATCCTAACACATAATGTATCTGAAATTTGATGCTTAAAATATACATATATTGTTCAATTTGTTATCTAAAATCATACTCTCGAATCATTTTGAATACCTGACTTCGACCATTACGTTCCAAAAATCCACCAACAAAGCCAATTACTTCCAAGAAATCCTCAATTACCCGAACCGAAGCCGGTGAATGCAGGTAGGTTCAAAACTGCGTTACATCCTTTATTAAAATCTTTAAATTCATTATCTTATATCTCTTTACGTCCACCTTAGGACGTAACACAATCATGAACACTGAGAAAGGAATATGCACTATTCGAAATAAGAGCACAAAACGACTGCACTCAAAATATTTGGGAACTTCTCACTGAAAGATGCTACGAAGTTACGGAAGGATGGCGGAAGATGAAGATAGTATTACAATAGAAATTCTGCAATATTCCTGCTGTTCGATGCTCGGCCGCCCGGACCACTGTGCGAATGTTCCACCCAGTATCTGACTCGAATAAATTCATTGTGGGCTTTGTAGGGCTCGGTTGGAGGTGTAACACGTTGCCTGGTAAGGGACAATATCGCGCGTTCAATAACGGCGGAGCCAGACACTTCCGAGGCGTTTGAAAGTTGGTCAACGAAGCTGCCTATTCCCCGCGAAGATCGTTGCGAAGCCAGTTATCGCGATACCACTGTTTTCTTACAATGGCGATGGTTTATAACAGCCCCGGCAGCGGCGCTTCCTTGTACTTATTCGCGAAGTTTGGCGTACCCGTTGTTGCCGTTGCTGGCAACGACGTCGAGCATTCCTGTTCCTAAAGCAGCCCGGCCACGGTTCGTTAAACCGTAACAATTAAACCGTCGGAAGGGAGTACTCGGTGCTTCTGCTCCTGATTTTTAGCGATCCCGGGCGTTAAACGCTTCGCGCACCGTGCTACCAACAGAATATTCAATTTATACTAATATTTGCTCCCCTTGCTATCCTAAACGAAATCCCCGGTAGAGAGAACCTTACCGTAAGCCCAGTGCTTGCAATTCCTTCGTGCAATCCTCCCCCTCAAGTAATCACGGGAACCGGCTCATTACCAAAAAATAGGTCTAACGAACGATTTTCGTGCAACAGCCACGAAACTGATTTTTATGCATTTTTTTTCTAGAAAATGATCGGCAATACGTGACGTGTTATTTTGAAATATGAACAAACATACATACAAGATTTCATAATTCATGATCCATCATCGGAAAATTTTTTATTCTATAAATCGTCTAAAGACGACGATGGTAACACAGTCGACGACGTTTTTAGGAAATTAAATTGAGACGTCTTGTTCTCACAACGTTGTTTATTCAACTGACTGTTTGTTTCGACGTCAACGTCGAAACGATGATGAACAAAAACTAAAAACACTTCGCGTCGCCTACTCGGTAGCGACCGTTTAAAGAATCACCTACAGTAAACTGCTTGAATGTCAATATTAATGTCAATTCGAGACTCGGACGTAAATAAGGTTTTACAGAGGTACAGTCCGCGACAAAAAGAAGGCACACCCGTAAATATTGCTATTTCTGAAAACTGTGATGAAATTTGATACATTTCTCTCCGAGTTAAGCAGAGGTTACAGATTCTAGTCTAAATGTAAACCAACCGGGTTCACCGACGCGACAAAATGATGGCACAGTCTTAAAATTCTTTCTCTGCAGGTAACGCTAGGCCGTCAGACTGTTTGTATCGCGTACTATTTTACCGTGCATTAAATATTGTGCGTGTTTCTTATTATCTTCTATCGAAATTACATTATGGGTAGTGGAAAATTTTTATCCGATGCCGAAATAAAAACGATTTTGACGTTGCACAAAGAGAATTACTCATTTTCAAAAACTGCACGTATTATACATCGAAGCAGAAAAGTGGTGTATAATTTATTAAAAAATTCCCAAACGTACGGTAAAAAAAAAGAGTTCCGGTCGAACAAAACTGAAATAAAACGATTTTGACATTGCATAAACAGAATTACTCATTTTCAAAAACTGCACGTATTATACATCGAAGCAGAAAGAAAAGTGGTGTATAATTTATTAAAAAATCCCAAAACATACGGTAAAAAAAAGAGTTCCTGTCGACCGAAAGCAATAAGCGATCGCGGAAAATGAGCAATTTTAAAAGAAACTTTGAATTCTTCGGGAACAAAACTGAAATAAAAACGATTTTGACATTGCATAACGAGAATTACTCATTTTCAAAAACTGCTCGTATTATACATCGAAGCAGAAAAGTGGTGTATAATTTATTAAAAAATCCCAAAACATACGGTAAAAAAAGAGTTCCTGTCGACCGAAAGCAATAAGCGATCGCGGAAAATGAGCACTATTAAAAGAAGCTTCGAATTCTTCGGGAACAAAACTGAAATAAAAACGATTTTGACATTGCATCGAAGCAGAAAGAAAAGTGGTGTATAATTTATTAAAAAATCCCAAAACATACGGTAAAAAAAAAGAGTTTCGGTCGACCGAAAGCAATAAGCGATCGCGGAAAATGTGCAATTTTAAAAGAAGCTTCGAATTCTTCGGAAACAAAACTGA
The DNA here is from genome assembly GCA_028455805.1 of Lasioglossum figueresi. Classification (NCBI taxonomy): domain Eukaryota; kingdom Metazoa; phylum Arthropoda; class Insecta; order Hymenoptera; family Halictidae; genus Lasioglossum; species Lasioglossum figueresi. The sequence continues at coordinate 1,167,619 of CM052200.1, forward strand.
AATAAAAACGATTTTGACATTGCATAAAGAGAATTACTCATTTTCAAAAACTGCACGTATTATACATCGCAGCAGAAAAGTGGTGTATAATTTATTAAAAAATCCCAAAACATACGGTAAAAAAAAGAGTTCCTGTCGACCGAAAGCAATAAGCGATCGCGGAAAATGAGCAATTTTAAAAGAAGCTTCGAATTTTGCGGGAACAAAACAGAAATAAAAACGTTTTTGACATTGCAAAAGAGAATTACTCATTGTAAAAACTGCACGTATTATACATTGAAGCAGAAAAGTCGTGTATAATTTATTAAAAAATTCCAAAACATACTGTAAAGAAAAGAGTCCCGGTCGACCGAAAGCAATGAGCGATCGCGGAAAATGAGCAATTTTAAAAGAAGCTTCGAATTCTTCGGGAACAAAACTGAAATAAAAACGATTTTGACATTGCATAAAGAGAATTACTCATTTTCAAAAACTGCACGTATTATACATCGAAGCAGAAAGAAAAGTGGTGTATAATTTATTAAAAAATCCCAAAACATACGGTACAAAAAAGAGTTCCTGTCGACCGAAAGCAATAAGCGATCGCAGAAATGAGCAATTTTAAAAGAAGCTTCGAATTCTTCGGGAACAAAACTGAAATAAAAACGATTTTGACATTGCATAAAGAGAATTACTCATTTTCAAAAACTGCACGTATTATACATCGAAGCAGAAAAGTGGTGTATAATTTATTAAAAAATCCCAAAACATACGGTACAAAAAAGAGTTCCTGTCGACCGAAAGGAATAAGCGATCGCGGAAAATGAGCAATTTTAAAAGAAGCTTCGAATTCTTCGGGAACAAAACTGAAATAAAAACGATTTTGACATTGCATAAAGAGAATTACTCATTTTAAAAACTGCACGTATTATACATCGAAACAGAAAAGTGGTGTATAATTTATTAAAAAATCCTACAACATACGGTAAAAAGAAGAGTTCCGGGCGACCGAAAGCAGTAAGCGATCGCGGAAAACGTGCAATTTTAAAAGAAGCTTCGAATTCTTCGGGAACATCGCGACAAATCGCTAAAGCAGCTGGCGTACATACAAATGTACGTAATGTGCAAAGGATAATAAAAGAATGTCCGCGCTTAGTTCGAATGAAATTGAAAAGAAAACCACCTTTAACTGTTCAGCATAAATCGGAGCGTCTGAAATTTGCACAAGAGCACATACATTGGAGAAAAAAATGGCGTCGTGTTATTTTTAGCGATGAGAAAAGGTTCGATCTAGATGGGCGGGATGGTTTCGCACACTATTTTCACGATCCGCGGAAAGAAGAAAGAATATTAAGCCACAGACACATAGGTGGCGTAGGAGTAATGCCTTGGGCCGGATTTGGGTATCGAGGAGCGACCGAAGTAAAATTTATCAAGAAAACTATGAACAGCAAAATTTATATAGATTCGATGGACGAACAATTAACTGAATTCGGACAGACAATTTCCGGGGAAAATTTTACATTTCAGCAGGATAATGCAAGCGTGCATACCGCAAAATCCGTTAAGCGGTACTTCGAGCAAAACAAAATTAGTGTCTTAAAGTAGCCAGCGAGATCGCCAGATCTGAAGATAATTGAAAATTGTTGGGCACAACTAGCAAGACATGTTTACGAAGACGGAAGACAATTCCAAAGCCTTGCATAATTAAAAACGTGCATAGAACAAAAATGGACAAAAATACGGTCAAAATATATTAAAAAAACTCTTTAAATCACTTCCGAAACGTATGTTGGCTATTCTGGAAAATAAGGGAGGCCACGCAAAGTATTAAACACAATGTTATATATTTTATGTACGTAAATTACTTTTTTTTTGTATATGTGCCATCGTTTTGTCGTACCGAATTTTGTTATTTTCTCGTTTCCATAAACAAACGGACATTTTCTTTAATTTCATTGTTTGTAATGTAATTTATTTTGTAATAAATATGTATAAGTACCAAGAAAGACTAGATTTATTATGTCCAAATGATGAAAACATTGAATTTTCGTGGTGTGCCATCTTTCTGTCGCGGACTGTAGTTGCACGCCAACAGAACATGTTTCAATTGAGAATCATTGAGTTATTCAAAGCCGTCGAAATTTATTCCTCCGCGAGATCATTGTTTCCGGTGCGGTGGATTCAGTGATGTGTTCCTAGGATCATTCAAAATTAATAGATTTAACACGATTCCCGTTCAAGCTTCAACGGGATTTAACCGAAATCTACTTTGCTTTCTGTTAACCTAATAAACTCAACTGGAAATTAGCTAGGCGCGGTGGAAACTTAGCGCCTAAGCATAGTTCGTGGTTAATTAAATGGAAGCCGGATCAAATTTGAAATAATATGGTTCCTGTTTGTGGCTTCCGATCTTATCAGCTTTCATTTTGTCTTAACGATATCATACAGCGATGCTGATATCTGTAACAACTATTTTAGTGTGAGTACAGTCTCCAGTTTCTACTGTTTCATTGAAAAATATGTTAATTTTATTTAAAATGTCAGAGTACGTTTGTTGTACATTTATTCGAAATGTCAGAGTACGTGTGTTTGTTATTTCAGATCGCTCCTTTCCAAAACAATCTATCGTACATATTAAATAACTAAGTAGTCGATTATAGTAAATCGGAGCGTCGCAAAACAGACTACTTGAAAAATTCCCGTTAACAACAATTCGGGAAATCGTTTGTTTTTTCGATGAATCGGATTTCACGAGAATGTCCGGGATAAATTAAGCACTCGTGCAGGGGAACAATGGCGATTGTTTAACTCTCATATTGTGATCGCGTATTGGCCGCATTTTGTACCGATCCTGTAAAACGGCGCGCCGGAATGAAAAATCAACCGGCGAGACAGACGGTGTCACTCCGCAGCTGCGTTGCGATATGTAGAAAGTAGCGATAGAAAATTTATTTAAAAGCTCACAGTGCGTACTAAATTACCGAAAGTTAAATTCCCTTTCGAATGAAATTGTCACAGACGCAACTCGCAGCGGCGGCTTTTTTTTATTTTTTATTCTATCCCATCGTATTGGTTCCCATATTTGCGCGATTTATCGACGCAAATTGACAAACAGTCCGGGAGCTTTGAATAAAATCGGTTTCTATCAACACAGATTTTCGAGATGAAACGATGCGAAATAATTATCGCAATCTCTTTTGTTGGAAGTATATTTGTATCCGTTTGTAACGCGCGCGATTTATTTTCATGTGTTCTATGTACAACGACACCTGTCGTCTTATATATATATATATAAGCGCGTTCTTCTCTTCTTCTCTTGTTACTTGAAATGTACACGTTGTGTTAATATCACTAATGGCTTAGAGCAATTAAATTATATTTCATATGTGATATTCATCAAAGAAAACCTTCTACTTCGCTTCCACACAATAATCCCTAACATCTTTGAATATACGATGTTGTGATAAAAAAAAATTCGAAAACTATACCGATGTATACATTGTCGATTTTTATGCAAAGTATTAACGAGAGCGATATTTATTCCTCTTCCGAGTTTTAGAGAGTCGAAAACAATGTAGCAGTGTTTCCGAGTTCTTTAAATGTTTCTACTGCCTCGCAATTGATGTTTCGAAATTTTGTACAAGCTGAATATAGAGGTACCAAAAATATTAGTAAACGGAGTTTGGAACGACAGTGTTATTACGAGTCCCCTTTTATTTATCGAAGGTTGGTGCTCGATAATGTAGGGTTAGAGCGAGTATCTACAGTTTGATTAATATCCTCGATCCCCTTTTTCAGGCACATTTCCTGATAGAAGAAATAATTCAAGGTGTCCAAGGGAAGCGTCTATCATCCACTCCGTTTCCTGTTTGAAATTATAGTCCAGCCGGTGGAGGAAAATCGATTTACGAATCGCTGGTTCCTGCGACGAATGAACACGGCTTCCTTCCATAACACATACGAACAGTTTAAAATGTATATACACCAAAATAACATCTATTTATAATACATTTTCCGCATTTAGTAGCAACTTGATAATTACCTTTAAAACAACAGCTCCGATAAAAGTGATTCGATTACATTATTTCACGTAACATCAGTTTGGGAATAAAATTACTGTTCGCGTTTAAACAATTAATTAAAGCATACTCTTCGTAGATGGAAGCTTTATTCGATTCTAGTTCTTCTAAATTCGTAAAGCCGGTTCGCGTGAATTCTCCGAGAGTGAAGAATGCGAGTTAAATTTCTGCACAGCCGTCTATCAGGGATTAATGAATGTTATAACAACGGCGTTGCGTTTTTTCGTGCTTTCGTTGCCGCCGTTTCCGCGTGCGTACAGCGGCGTAACACAATACAATTACCGCGGCGCATTTAGAGCTGTTTCGATGGGAAGGGATTTATAATTTCCACTGGCAGAGCCCGGCCATTATTTGCTCGCCGGCAGACACACGTCGGGAACGATCTCATTTTTGAGAGCGAGTGTGTTCCAGGCGGAATTGTACGGCAGAATTGACCAGAGACTGATCATTGAAGCCTGCTTGTGTGAGGGATGCGGAATTAACCGGGTACAACGCGTATAAACATTAAAGTACGCACAAAAGACTGGCGTAATCAAGAGTTCGCCCCGGTGCGGAGCGGCGACGACGCTTCCCATGAATCCATGGTGTATTACCTTTTTTGACGAGGGAAATTGCACGGCCGTACGTTTGTTCCGAAAACTTTTTTAATAAAGAATTTGTTGCCGGCAATGAGGCTTCCCTTTCGCCGTGGAATAACAAAAGTTCCCCGCGTTATATTACCGTCAGTGATAAATTGCCCGGCGTAGACCCGGCACAAAGACAGCGAACAGATTCTACGGAAACATTAGTCTAGATTCGCAAACATCGCCGCGGCTGTTAACCGACGGAAAAGAATCCGCCGGAGGACATGACGATAAAAAGGAGAACGGGAGGCCCTCAAAAAATAATCGCAACGAAATTACGGAGAAAATAATGCGTGGTTTTAAAACTTTCGGACGCAAGAACTCACTTGCTACAGTCGGCCATGTTCTTCTGTGCGAACGTTGCGGATTTTAAGTCTCGCTTCATCTCTGACGAGACTTCTATATTAAAGATAAAGGCTGACTGTACCGATTACTGCGGTATCGTGCTTCAATCGTACCTACTTTATGTTAATATTATTCCTAATTTATCGTGAAATTATGTGTTACGAATACACAAAAAGAATTGGTTACTTTAATGTACGTAATGCTGAGGGCTTAATTTTTTTATTAAACAGGCAAGAGAAGTTTATTTTTATATTTTTATTGTATGGATAATAATAAAACTTTCCCCTATACATTTTAAAGCGATACAAAGAACAACAGTCCCTTGGTGATCGAATAGAAGAAAAATGGTCGTATTTTTACCTTTTACGAAGAATGTTTTTTCAAGTCCAGAGATTATAAAAATATGAGAATGATCGACAGTTTTGTTTGCCTTGCCAACGAAAATACATTTTCATTGAACTGTACAAATTTGTTCAGGGCAAAATAATTATTTCTACGTATGTATTTTATTCTCGTTGGGAAAAAATACCGCAGTGATAGATACCTTTACCCTATCAGCAGCAAAGATGGGCATTATTTGGCGAAACAAATATTTGAAATAGTATTTAATATTACAGATTTTATTTTGCTTACAGAAAATAGTATTTTAAATAAGATATACAATTTCGAAAATAAAATATTTCTATTTGAACACTTTGAACATCAATATAAAATATTTCTATTTCAACAATTTGATCCACAAAATAAAATATTTTATTTTTCGCATTGTTATAATACCCTGAGAATTCATAAACATACAGTCTATCGTCTCGTTAAGAAATTCGAACCATTATTTTCAGCAATATTTAAAATTAAAATTGAAAATAACGACAAAATACAAATATTTTCAATATTCTTCAAATAAAATACTATTTTCAAAACTCACTGCCTGAAATAAATTATTTTATTTTCAAAAATTGCTGCATCGAATAAAATATTTTATTTTCGAAGTTCTACACATACTTTAACACTTTACCTACCGGAAGCCTATTAATAGGATTTTCAAAAGCATAGAAATTTTCTTTTACATTGCAATCTTAAATGAAACTATTAGATGACGTTATTGAGGGTGACTTGTCAGATCACAATAAAAATTGCTGTTGCTATCGAAGGTTCCATTAAAAAGTGTTTGGCATAGTGTTTACCATAGATTTTTAAAAATTATGCAATAACCACCGGTCGGCAATGCGTTAAAACAAATAGGATTATTTATAATTTACTATTTAAAATACTATTTTCCCCAGCTCTGATCAGCAGTGAAAAGATTATTGGCTGTGGTCTCTGGAGGAGTCGCTTTCAATTTAGCGAAAATATTTCGAAAGGGAGTCTCGAGGCTCATTCCTGGCGAGGTAAAGCGTCGCAACGTGCTCGAGATATAACTCGAGGAACAATCGCGAAGTATAAGTAGCCGGTGAATGGTTCGATATCCGAAGGAACGAAACCCTGGCGAAAGTCGATGGAGAGACGACGGGTAATACGACTGTGATTTTGTTCCCCGACATTCTTTGGTTTTAATGGATGGCCCTTAGGCCGAGGCGGGGAGTGTAGGAGGCAGAGGGGTGGGTCTCCACGAGTGTACTTGGCTGAAGTATCTTCGTGGCCAGGAAATGAAAAAATCATTGAACGACAACGAGGCGGCGCGCCGACGGAAAAGGCGCGGGTGGGAGAACATGCCGAAGGGATGAAAGGACGAAGGAAGGGCGAACGACGTTCACGAAAAAAAGCCAGAAGTGACTCTCCCGTCGATGAATTACAAGCCGCACAATCCACCCTTCAAAGTGTGAACGTTTCAGCCCCGTGAAATCTCACGGCCGAGGGAACTTCATTCTTACCGGGCGAAGAAATTCCGCGGAGGGTCAACACCGTTCCCCTGGATTTAATTTAGCGAAACAATCGACGGAGAGGAAACCCGACGGAATTTCGTGTCTCCTGATTAACCACTGCGCCACGGCTCTCGTGTTTTTATTAGGCAGCGAATAATTAATTCGCACACAGAACGACGATTTTCTTCCTTCATTCGACGGAACGAAGAGGAAGGTTTCGTTGGATCTTTTATCGATGTTTGAAAATGAATTAATATTATTCATATTTGATCGTCACAGATCTTACTGTCGTAAGAGAATTTAGCCTGGAACGTGTCATATTTAACCCTTCGCAGTCGGAGCTATTTTAACTTGAAAATTGAACATTTCTTCCGACCTAGAATAATTCCGTTGTATATGAATTTGTTCATTTTATGGATATGAAATTAATATAATACGTAGTAAATAATGTGGTAAACAGTATTGTGAATTAGTACAGCAATTTTTGGTGGTGACTCTGAGTCACCCCTCGACTGCTGAGGGTTGACAGAGTGAAAATTCTCTGGTAGTAAATTGGAAAAAATGCAGTTCAATGAAAATCTGATGCAGCAAGGGATTCGACCGGCCGGTTTCGAAGGGTCTAGTAAAATCGTCGGACCGGGGCGCAGCTGTCGGACTGCTACTCGGAAAATTACGAAGAATAAGTGTCCGAAGGGAGCAAGTGGACATTAATTTGAAAGTTGGCGCGCACGAGAGAGAAAGAGGGATGCACAAACTCGGTAGAATGCCGGAGTTTGAAACTCCTGCGCGGCAGTTAAACGTTGCGAGTCATCGAAGAACAGGGAACACGCTTCCTTCGGTTCAAAGGGAAAGTTATACAGTCGACGGCATTGTAAGACATTCGCGATTCCACGGAAACGACGTCGGATTAGCCGGTTCAGGCGAAACGCGGCGTATCCGCGTTGATAATCAAATGGAGGGCGTCTGCGTAACAGCTACCGGCTGCTTAAAACATGGCCGAAATTCATTATCGTCGCAGACTGGATCGCGCGAGGCTTGTTACTGGAACTTTGAAGGTAAATCAACCTTATCGCGGCACTAATTATTTTTAGATTGGCTCTGTGAGGATCCAGACTCTGCTAAATTTAAACGGATACACTAATAATATTCAATTTAACACGAGTTTCATAGCGGCGCTACGTTGCAAATAATATACACTCCCGATCAAAAATATGTGTCTAAGCACTGGAACATGTTTGTTACCCTCTCTAATTGTGATCGAACTTCACGTATTCATCCAAAATATAAATTTACGATTAAAACACGCGCAATCTATAAAAGTGAAGTAAATGTTCAAGTAGAGGATGGAAAACCGCTTAATAACCATAGCAGTTGAAGAAGCGACGTAAAACAATCAAACAGAGTGGATGGAAAACACAAACAATGTTTAATCAACGACTGACAAATGCTTAAACAAACGCTCCTTCATGCACACCCATATCTTTATTCACTAATTATGTCTCTTTCTCATTCTCACCACATACACTCCCGCTCAAAAATATGTGGACACTTTGTTGCAAGTATAATTTATTTTAATACAACAAAATTGTACAATTTAATCATTACAATCTCTTGAATAAAAAGAAGTTTCTTCGGCAGGACTAATACCGCTTCAATCTACGATGATCCATTACGGTGGTTTGCTGTCTTCTCAAGACAATAATTATTAACTGTATAAACTAGACCGCATACAAAATTTTAAACGTGTCGTCCACATAATTTTGTGCGGGAGTGTATATATCATAGACTAGAAGATAACTTTTTTATTTATCGACAAAAGCGTCAGAGAAGTTTTAAAAAGATATTTAAAGTGGGTACCCGGTTAACGACATAAGGGTTGAAAAAAGAAAATTGCGAAATACGAAACGCATAATTAATATTAAAATGTATATTCTCTGGTACTGTGTAAACTAGACCGTATAAAATTTAAACGTGTCGTCCCCATACTTTTGAGCGAAAGTGTATATCATAGACTTGAATATAATTTTTTTATTTATCGACAAAAGCATCAGAGAAGTTTTAAAAAGATATTTAAAGTGGGTACCCGGTTAACGATATAAGGGTTGAAAAAAGAAAATTTCGAAATACGAAACTCGCATAATTATTATTAAAATATATATTCTCTGGTACTGTGTAAACTAGACCGTATAAAAAATTAAACGTGTTGTCCACATAATTTTGAACGGGAGTGTATCATAGACATAAAAATAACTTTTTTATTTATCGACAAAAGCATCAGAGAAGTTTTAAAAAGATATTTAAAGTGGGTACCCGGTTAACGACATAAGGGTATACTGTGTAAACTAGACCGCATAAAAAATTTTAAACGTGTGATGTGAGCGGGAGTGTACATCCAAAGAAATAAATTAGTTGAATAATTCGTCGAGTCGTTGCAGAATGTTGCATTATTCCCGTCGAATTTTTTACGCAAATAAACCTGTTAAACCTGTATCGTAAGTCCCATTTGCCGAGTCCCAGTCACCCCCACCCTAAATCGTGGTAGGTAGATCTAGAGGAATGAGTATTTAATTAGTATCAAGAGGTCATATCGATAGTAACCATCGGACACGACAGTCGTATACACGGTACATCAGTGGTGGTCTTTCGATTACAAACGGCACCAAGTACAATATTGAAAGGGCTCTACCGAGATACCGTAAGGATGCGCAGGGGCGAACATATACCACCATCGGCGTAAAACTAAACTAAGAAACAAAGGTAGAGAGGGAGATATGTTTCTCGCAGGAGAGACAAAGACAGAGAATACGAAACAGCTTGTTTTTTCGATGACTTTACTCCCATTTTCTGAAGCGAAGATGCAAAATTTTATTATGCTCTTTGCGTTGAAATATTCTTCGTATTATTTCGGAGGGGCTCTCAGAGCCCTTTTCTGGGAAAAGTGTACTGAAAGAAATTTATTCTACAAAAACGTGCGCTATCGTAACTGTAGGATGCAGAGAATCTTCTAGAACTCTCCTGCGTATAAATGTATGTGCGTGTGTGAGCGCCGCGCGTATGTATGCGTGAACGTCGAGACAAATCAAAAACGTAAACAAACGATTCATTAATTTTCCAGAAAGTTCTATCGCGGAACATATAAATAGGACGCGTCCGCGCCACGGGGACAGTTTCACGGTACCACAAACGCATGACAGAACTCATTAATACAATACGATACGATACGGTACGATACGAAACGTTACGATACGAAACGTTACGATACGTTACGATTAGGGGTGTGCGGGTTACGTCATTTACGGGTACCCGACAGTCGAGTCGGGTTGGAAAAAATCGGGCGGGCTCGGGCGAGTACTCGAGACATCTGAATGTTCGGGTAGCTTGATCGCATCGGGTAGCTTGACCGCGTCGGTTAGCTCGATCGCGTCGAGTAGCTTGATCGTTCCGGGTAGCTTGATCGTTTCGGGTAGCTTGATCGCGTCGGATAGCTTGATCGTCCACGGGTAGTCGATCATTTGAAATTCGAAATCAATTATAATTACACTATAATATGTAATCTTCATTGTATGTCGTATGTACGTATGTGACTTCCGCCTTTTCCTTTATTAAAATTTGAACGTACATATGTATATTCTATTAACGGATTAATTAATTTTCTCTTATTTTTAATGTATAGGAGTCATTCCACGCGAAGTGACCTAGAACTAACAAACCGATGAAAATGAGGTTTTAGTAACATAAGGGTATCTACTAAAAATGTCATTTGAAGAAAATGTTTATTCACTATTTATTTTGCAATTGTTTTAAACAAATGAAACGTTTTCATAGCAGGGTACTTTTTAAAAATTTGAAAAATATGAGGATATAGTCCCAAGTGTCCCTTGTATGTTCATGTTTTTAAAAAGATGGACATTTGAAAATTGTCGAAATTGAAATTAATTGAACTCAATGCTGCACCGTGATATACAGCCTCGGACGACCGCACACAGTGGACTATAAGAGATATCGAGATGAATTTATTAAAAAATGATTCCTATCTACTGTTAATTATCGCAATCAATATATATTTTTATTATCATTTTTTAATCAAGTGTCTAAATTTTATTGTCTTAAAATAAAATTTTTAATTGTTTATTGGTTACTCGTTTAGTACTTTTCCAGATAATTCAATATCGCGTTAGTGCAAATTACGAATCGCATGTTCAATCTCGAGTATAGAAAGATCGCGTCCGAATTTGGCCAATCTATGTAATCGTAATCCGAATGTCTCCGGCTACCTGTGACGATCAAGCTACTCGACATGATCAAGCTGCCCGGAACGATCAAGCTACTCGACGCGATCGAGCTAACCGACGCGATCGAGCTAACCGACGCGATCGAGCTAACCGACGCGATCAAGCTACCCGAACATTCAGATGTCTCGAGTACTCGCCCGAGCCCGCCCGATTTTTTACGACTCGACCCGAACCCGTAAATGCGGGAACCCGCACACCCCTAGTTACGATACGATACGATACGATACGATACAATACGAATACGGACTACGAATACGAATTACGGTGACAGAATTGAATGTTTATTCGGTGTGTTGCATTGTGTCTTGTTAATTATATGTTTATTCGGTGTGTTCCATTGTGTCTAATTCCATGTTAGTTGAAGTTGTGTTATTCTTTGTTCTTATTAATAAAGGATTAGTTACTTTAAACATTTCTATTCTTACATAACTTTATTGTTTATAAAGTTTCAAGAGACGAATTGCAAAAAAGGGCTCCGAGAGCCCCTCCGAAATGATACAAAGAATATTTCAACGCAAAGATTATCAAAAAATATTGCTTCTTCGCTTCAGAAAATGGGAGTAAAGTTATCGAAAAAACAAGCTGTTTCTTTGTCTCTCCCGCAAGGAACATATCTGCCTCTCTATCTTTATTTCTTAGTTCACCTTTACGCCGATGGTGGTATATGTTCGCTCCCACGCACCCTTAACGAAACTCTTTCCAAATAATTGCTGTCTCGTGGAGATCGATCGGAAAAAACGCGGAAGCATCTTGGAACAAACAAGACGGTTCGTTACGCGACGCAACGGAGGCTCGTGGGTCTTTGGGAGCCAATATTAAATAGGTTGGCCAGCTGTAGAAGCTGTCGGTCTTTGCCGTTGGCAGCAGCATTAGGAAGGCGTGGTTCAACGCGGTGGTGGGTTTCCTGACTAGCCGTTGGATGCGGCATCTCCTGCGAGAACGGTGCTTGATGCGGTTTTAACTGCCTCCGCTGACACTGTCATAGAGATCCAATATTCTAGACTTCCCTCCGGACCATCCCCCCGCCCCACCCTCGTTGTCGCGCGTGTCAGTTTTTCAACGTGACGACATCGATGGAATTTTAACGAACCGCAGACGAGAGAAGAACCCGTCGGAAGACGCTCGCGACCTCCGACGGGTCTTAATCGGCTTCCATTGCTGACAGACTAGACTGATCTACAGGGAATTCGGACAAGCCGGCTTCTGAAAGTTTAATAGGTCTTGTAGCAGCCGACGATGACATCTGATGAATTTATTTGAGGAAAAGATCGTTGCTCATTCATGTATAGACGGCACGCTTCCGTGTTAATATTATGTACGAGGTGTGATCAAAAAGTAAGGTGACTTTTTGAATTTCGCGGGACACCTACAGTCGATTTTCGTTTCCTATTTTTTCTTATGCTGGTACACTCGTCCCGAACATACAGTGTGGTTCACGCAACTTGCACACCTATAACAACCTCCAAAGTATGCGTTGCATGGTCTGAAGGGGTACATTTATGTAGTGTATGTATTTTTTTACAGGTGGAACCGTGTCGGAGATTTGAAGGTCGACTTTGTTTTTTTAAATGGAATACTATATTTTTTGTACCAAAATATGGAAGAATGTCAAACGCAGAGTAAAAAAGTATTGACCTTCGTTAGTCCTAGACCTAGTAATTACCGAGTAATTTCACTTTACTTACTGAAAATTTTCTTTGCATAATATCAAGTTAGAAATTGAACTTTATTACAGACTTCCGCAGAACAGTGGGATGTTTACGTGACAATGTTTGTTAACATGGGTGACCTAGTAGCTTATCGCAACTAACATAAGTGTTCGAAGCGATATCCATTGACATTAATACAGTGATGCAATCTATTACTTGTTTTACTAATGCCAGAAACTCGTGAAATCTGCCGTGTACTAATATGGGGATTTTCTGCTACCGATGCTAGGACAGCAATTGTATTTACATCGGAAGTGGCAGTTTTCGTTACGTTACGTTTAGTAACGTTAAAACTTCCGGTTTGCCGAAGCGATTTACAGATTCTATCGAATATCCACCGAGATGGCTGATTTCGTTCAGGAAACCTTTCGGCATACATAGATTTAGCTCTTGTTGCATTTTTACGGCACTCACCATAATTTAAAAGCATGTAAGTTTTTCGCTATTACAAAATTTCATTTTTGTTTTTATTTCCCTTATAATTACGCACAAACACCGAGGATAACTTTAATACTGAATTACGGACATGATAGGAGATTGCGGATCATAAGTAGACGTTGTCGCGTTTATAAACATTGTCACGTAAACATCCAGTGTTCCTAGCGGAAATCTGTGATAAGGTTGATTTTCTAACTTGAAATTACGCGAAGAAAATGTTCAGGAAATAAAGTGCAATTACTCGTTAATTATTAGGTTTAGGACTAATGAAGGTCAATACTTTTTTACTCAGCATTTGACATTCTTTCATATTTTGGTACAAAAAATATAGTATTCGATTTAAAAAAACAAAGTCGACCTTCAAATCTCCGACACGCTTCCACCTGTAAAAAAATACATACACTACATAATGTATCCCTTCAGACCATGCAACTTCTGTATACAAAAGTTTTCCGTGCAACGCATACTTTGGAGTTTATTATAGGTGTGCAAGTTGCGTGGACCACCCTTATGTTCACAGTTTCAGCTATATAGCATTTTTTGTTTGTTTGCGAGAAACATAAAGGCTTATAGCAACAAATCTAGACTTCTTGCGAAGTGAGAACTCTTCTTGCGAAGGTTGATTCGATTGTTTTTCAAACTCATCAACAAAGTGATAAGAACATTGAAATCGAATATTTTCCCCAGGTGTATCGGACCCGCGAAAAACATAAAGGTTAGAAGAGTTTTGCGTGATCGGCGATTTTCTGCTGTCGAAAAACATGGATCAATGAATTTGCATCAAATTTTATGTAAAAAATGGAATTAAGTGCTCCAAAACACTTGAAACGTTGACAGTGGCATACGGTGAGTATACTCTAAGTAAAAAAAATGTTTATAAGTGGTACAAGCTCGCCCTGGACGCCCCAGCACGTCAACAACCGATAAAAACGTTGAAGAAGCGTAGAAAATAGTGTTGGGGAATCGTTGAATTACCATTAGAGAAGTTGCTGATGATGTCGGCATGTCGTTTGGTTCGTGCCAAGCAATTTGAACGGAATTTTGGAAACACAATTCATGGATTTTGCATCACGATAATGCACCTGCTCACGATCGTTGCTTTGCGAGTATTTTTTTGGCCAGAAACAACACCACGATCGTGCCTCAGCCACCGTATTCACCAGATTTGGCCCCCTGCGATTTTTTCCTGTTCCCAAAACTGAAGAGGCCCATGAAAGGACGGAGATTTGCAACGATCGAGGAGATAAAGACTGCATCGCTGGAAGAGCTCAAAGCTATACCAAAAAGTGCTTATCAGAAGTGCTTCGAGGATTGGAAAAAGCGCTGGCACAAATGTATTATATCCGAGGGGGATTACTTTGAAGGGGACAACATAAATATCGATGAATAAATAAATATTTTTTGATAAAAATAGAAAGTCACCTTACTTTTTGATCTCACCTCGTATAATGTGAAACAAAGTAGTTTCTCTACAACATTTAATATTGGACGGAGCAACTTGAATTTTTGAAGAGATAGTAGATGGACTGATTCTCTAGATTGTATATTGAAACATTTTCTAAAAAATCGCAAGTTCCCAACACGTGGTTCCCGATCATAAGCTTCTCGAAAATGATTGCACAAACGGTTCTCGGTTAATATTCATCCATTCTCGTGCGTATCAAATGAAACGATACTAGACCGTAATACAATTATAGAGAAACAACAAATCTTCCAGTATCTGGGACAGGAAACGCGAGAATTCTCGTTGGAGAAGCACAGGTACGAGCAGAGAACGCAAGATTGCAGAAACATGGAATTTTGGAAATAACGGGGAGTCGTTTGCCGTTAAGTAAGCCGAGATTAGGCGACCGAAACCGAGCTGGAGAAATGAAGATATCTTAAATCCTATCCGCGGTAATGACGCCCGGGGGCGTGGAAGAAAAGAGAGGCCCGGGGATTCTTAAACGCGCACAAAATAGGGGAAGAATGAGAAGTCGGGCTTATGAAGCGGAACAGACCGCACACAAACCCCTATCGTACACCGGGCAATTTAAAGAGGATTCCGCTCAGAGCAAAGTGGCCGGCGCACATTGATGCAGCCACCAAATCCAATATCTTGCAGCGGTTACCGAGAAATTCGGCTCCTAGATCAGTGTTCTTCCGACTCCTCCGAATGTGGCCAGTCTATTCGCTCTCATAATCGACTTCGTTCGCAATTTCGCGTGACCGATTGAATAGTAGGTATCTCGCCACCGCACAGTGTGACATTTCGATCATTTCGGGGCATTAAATTCTTAATGATGTTGTTTCTTCTTTTTATCATGTATTTTGTTAAAACTACACAAAATATGATGATTTCTAATTACTTTAATATGACATTTATTTTATCGATCGAAAACACGTATTTTAACTGTTGCAAATTATTTCATTTCTGCCTACATAAAATCACAACTTCGATATTCAATGAAGAATGAAATTCATATTCGCTAAACGATGAAAAGTGTTTTTAAATTTTGTATTGATAATTGTTTGTTGCCAGTCATAAATTATGCAGGGTCTCTAAAGTATATACCTGATTTTTAAACCAAAAATATTGAAAACTTACCTTCAGGAGTGAAATAATCGCAAAAAAACAATATGTAAAATAATAGTCAAACAAATAATACTAAACAAAAGACAGAAACTATCAAATGTAATAGCAATCAAACGCAACAACAGCTAAACAATGACAAATAAAAAGAACAGCAATTTAAGACAGTAACAATCGAAGAGCAGGTTTATGAATATCAACAGACACGTTCTTGCTCGGATAAATTATGTCGGACGAACTGCACGAGGTGACTGCGTAAGGTTGTTGAAAACAAATGAAAACTATAGACGCAGACAAACGCAAAATTTGTTTACATATATCTACAATATATAAATTCCCCTAAATCATCGTAATGTCACACTGTGCACCGTGCTGATTCTCCTGTCCAGTAGATCCTTGCACATTAAACATTTCTTCGTATTAAATTTTTATGTAATTTGTTAATAGTGTAATCTCATTATGACAATCTTGTTCGGATATAGTATATCCTTAGTAACGTAAACAGTTGTTATTCACAGCAGAAATTGGCTAGCTAGAGTGAGCCACTTTGTTTCGCAAAAAGTTTGAATACAAACGCTAAGTGGTAGCATTTTTGTGAGATTATGATGCTCGAGTTTCACAGAGGAGCAAACAGTACAAACATCGTAAAAAACATTTATGGCATGCCTGTAAAGGTAGTCGTGACGTGCAAAACGTGGTTTTAAAATACTAACAGCATCCAGCCTTTTGAATGCTCACAAAAACAACGCGTCCTAATTTTTCGGTTAAAGCACGCACAGTTTATAACTCGGAGAACCAACTACTATAAAAAGGGATGGAGAAAATTACTCATTAAGTAAATGATTATTATTAGGATAATAAGATCTGTTTACTTAATATCATCGTTTGTATGCGGTCTTCGATTAAATCCGGAAATCATTGGAACACGGTGAATCAGATTGTGAATCGATGATTTCATGGATGTCTAGAGAATTGGCACAGTTTGTAACTCGGAGAACCAACTACTATAGAAAGTGACAAAGAAAATTATTCATTAAGTAAATGTATTATTAGGATAATAAGATCTGTTTACTTAATATCATCGTTTGTACGCGGTCGTTGATTAAATCCGAAAATCATTGGTACACGGCGAATCAGATTGTGAATCGATGATTTCATGGATGTCTAGAAAATTGGCACAGTTTGTAACTCGGAGAACCAACTACTATAAAAAGCGATGGATAAAATTACTCATTAAGTAAATGATTATTATTAGGATAATAAGATCTGTTTACTTAATATCATCGTTTGTGTGCGGTCTTTGATTGAATCCGGAAATCATTGGTACACGGTGAATCAGATTGTGAATCGATGATTTCATGGATGTCTAGAGAATTGGCACAGTTTGTAACTCGGAGAACTAACTACTATAGAAAGTGACAAAGAAAATTATTCATTAAGTAAATGTATTATTAGGATAATAAGATCTGTTTACTTCATATCATCGTTTGCATGCGGTATTCGATAAAAAACGGAAATCATTGGTACACGGCGAATCAGATTTTGAATCGATGATTTCATGGATGTCTAGACAAGTGGCACAGTTTGCAAGTCGGAGAACCAACTACTATAAAAAGCGATGGAGAAAATGACTCATTAAGTAAATGTATTATTAGGATAATAAGATGTGTTTACTTAATATCATCGTTTGTATGCGGTCTTCGATTAAATCCGGAAATCATTGGAACACGGTGAATCAGATTGTGAATCGATGATTTCATGGATGTCTAGAGAATTGGCACAGTTTGTAACTCGGAGAACCAACTACTATAGAAAGTGACAAAGAAAATTATTCATTAAGTAAATGTATTATTAGGATAATAAGATCTGTTTACTTCATATCATCGTTTGTACGCGGTCTTCGATTAAATCCGGAAATCATTGGTATACGGTGAATCAGATTTTGAATCGATGATTTCATGGATGTCTAGAAAATTGGCCGTAAAAATGACGTTCGAATAACCTGCACACGTGTTCGTCGCATTGTCAAGTGGATCGTCCGATCGAGTTATTCTAATAGTACTTCGATTCCAATCAGAAAATTGGTTCGACGGCAAGTTAGTGCCGTGATATGTTTTCACTCCCGAAAGGTCCCCCCGGCGCCGTCAAACGTGGCGCGGCGGTCCGCGAATAAACAAGTTCGTTATTATTCAAAGGTCGTGCGGAAATAAATGTTGTTTATTAATTGAACGCGGACCCGGGCCGATATTCTCGATTTACATTCAATGGACGCGACGTAACAGATGTAATGAAACGAACGGAGAGACGTATACCGCGCGAGAGACCGTGTATGAAAAGCTGCGGCCCGCGATTCGGATGCTTTTTATAATCCCGTCAGGCTTCCGTAATTTCGAGCATGCAAATGACCCGCGCCGCGGATGGCGAACGTGAACCACGTAACCAACGATGGGTGAAACGCGTTCGGATATCCTCCGGTTCTTATCAGTGGATCCTTTTTTAAGAGCTCTTCGAATATCTCGTTAATTGTTAATCAAGCCCTTAATAAGGAGATTCTATGCCCTCGTACCCAACATTGATACGCCGTACCGAGGAATATTTCAAAATTGATTACGAAAGGTCAGATGCGATGTTCTCTCGTGCATTATTGTTCGCTTCCTAGAATTTCGAAATTAGAATTCGCCGTTGATCGTGCTCCGTGGTCCTGTATAAAATGTTCAGAGGCGTTGCGAAATGGAGACTCTTCGACGTTTGAATCTACGATAATTTAAATTCTGGGAAAAATTGGTCACGGCAAGGGGTGAAGTTAGCGCATCGGCGAATTGTAGGACAGAACGACGACCAATAAAGAGCATCGATTCGTTTTCGAAAAAAGTGTCTCCTGCTCGGCCGATCTCGTAAATCAACTAAAGGGGCTCGTCGGTTCGAGCGGATCGCAATTTTTCACCGTAAACGGCTAATTATCCGAATTTACGGAGTCTTTAAACACCGTCGATCCTGGCGATGGAGTTTACCGCGCGGTCCGCTCCTATTTATCATTGTCCACGCAATTACCAGTTTATGGGAGCGCGATCCGGCGCGTAAAGCAATTTTCGAGAGAAGCGAGGATGCATTACACTGTCCGGCCTCGTTCTTTCACCGCCCACGTGCCCCGTCGACTATATTCCCGTGGAATCGTTGTTACCGCGGGGCTACATCTGCGTCGGGCTGGTGAAGTAAACAAACGAATATTTATACCTTTGTAGCCCGGCCGTGGAAACTGTCACGAATTACCGGCTCAATGGCCGCGCGTGGCTAACAGCCGTAGCGAAAACTGGAGGACGAGGGGGGACGTTATATTAATGAGCAGCTACCGGGAAACTCGTCGGCGGACACATAAAATGAATCGTCGAGAGCGTCCTCGAAAATATCCGCGAGAAGTCCGTTTCACCGGGCCAAGGGAGCTCAACAGCCCGAAACACGCGTGCCAACGAATGTTAATTAAATCACCGCCGGAAGCTGACCGGTTCTTCCTGCTTCCCGTCCATTCTTCCACCTACCCGCGTTCCCGTCATCTCTCTCTCTCTCTCTCTCTCTCTCTCTCTCGGGCTCCTCTTTTTCGGCTCGCTGTCACAGGTTTGTTTGCCGAACGAACGATCAGAGAGCTCGCGCTGCCCTAAAGAACAGCTAATTAAGTGACTGGTGTGACCGCGGTTCAGGAAATCGAACTTCTACAACTTCCCGTAAAGAATTAGAACGTGAAGGTATGTCTCCACTGAAGAGACATCGAGCGTCTTTTCGCTGTAGTTGCATGTATCTTGATAAATAACTATGAGAAAAATCGAGCACAGTACGGAAACGTTGCTGGACATACCCCGAAAATTTGGGACCGATTGGTTCGATGGTTCGTCTCGAGAGTATTCGGGAACGTTACCTAATTTCACGGCGGTCACATCGGCGCAACCCTTTAAATTATCTTCAGCGAGTACTTCGTTTTTGTTTCTCTGCTTTTTTTCCGCCTTTGCTGCGCTAGCGGAGGCTCGAGTCCCCTTACGAGATTGTCGACGTGCAATCTGGTAAGTGCAATGCCAAGGAAAAGTGGGTGTATACACGCGGCTGTGACGAGTGCACGCTGTCGCTGCACCCACGCGTTTGTAGCAGCAGCCTCTCTCCTTTCTTGCTTCGCATTCTTCCATTGCTCCCTCCGTTCCGACGGGTTTTAAGCCCCCTTTGTGCCTATTCTCGCGCGCTTTTTTTCCGGTATCTTCGCTGTCTGGCTGTTTGCACTCCCGATGGACAGGACCAGCCGCCGGCCCGGTCTCTTGAAGGTTTGCCAAATCAATGATATCGGCCTGAGGGTCGCGGTGAAATGAACCTTTTAAATTGGTCCCCTGTTGACGCAAGATAATCGGACATGTATAATTGAAGCCGATTAAGGCGATTTAAACGATCGAGATTCTATGGACTCCATCCTCCTCTTCGCAGCAGAATTTTCCGCTTGGGAATTCTCCGCGTAGAATCGAACCTTATTGGGCTCCAGAAGTTTTTAATCGTTTAAAAGCCTACGGGAATCGCGGAGATTCTACAACGACGGGATAATACCGAAAATGAAAGAAAGATCTGGATTAATTTAGGTAAGTTGATTCACCAATTTGAGAAAAGGGGTAATCATTGTAATGCGAGTCGTTTAGAAGGTTTTAAAAGATTTTGAACAACTCGCATTGCAATGATTACCCCATTTTTTTAAATTGGTGAGTCGAGGAGAAAGTATAAGCCTCGGTTCGATGTGAATAGATATCGAAGAACATTTTAAACATTTGCACAAAAACTGATCGACCACGGACAATCGGAAGCAGCATGAAACTGCGTTCGATTCAATTAAATGTTGAACTGTACAAGTTCTCAAGTAAATAATTTCTTCCTGGATTATAGGCATTGAATAGCAGGTTCGAGACTAAATAGCTGAATAGATCCATTTTACGATTTTCTGAAAGAAACCGTCAGTGCCGTTGATGTAATTCTCCTTTGGCGGCAATAACTTTCGTTTCCGCTATAAGACCAATAAAAATCTCGGTTGATATTGTCCCCCCAGGTCTCCGTTCGAGTTACCCGTGGAACGACAGTGGGTCTCATTTCCATCGGAAGGCGTCAAAGGGGATCAAAAAGAATTACTTTGCGGTTGATTGGATCACGGTCCTTTCCGCGGATTTCCCTGCAAGGCTCGCCGTATAAATTTCCATGGGACGGTCGATTTCCGTGACGGAAGTCGTGCCGCGAGAAGAATCTCCGGGGGGGGGGGGGGGGAAAAACCACGCGGATCCGATTACGGAGGCTGAGAATGCTTAGGCGGAATTAAAATGAAAACTTTTTTTCGTAGAAAACAAATACTTGCTTCCCACTACGTTAGTTTCCCAAAGTTTCAGACTCTGGAGTTTAATCGATGTATTTATGCGATCGAGGTACGAGGTTGAATGAATTAAACGAACCGGTTTATTTTGATAAAATTGTAAATTCGGCGAAGCCGTTCTTAAATTATCCAAATCTTTTGACTCGCAAAACGTTCTCGGTTGAAATCGCCTCGGGCAGAAGCATATCACAATAAAACCAATCTTCATGAATCAGGCTAATGTTTGACATGCAAATCCAGAAGCCGATTCTATTATGCTATTCAACATACATTTGGGGATGTTTCCGATCTACTGGTACGGCGAGAAAGGGGATGAGTCCACAGAAGGTCGAAATATTTTACAGGAACCGAGAATGTAGAATAAAATTGTTTCAAGCGAGACTTCGTTTTCTACTTTCAAATTGTACAAAAACTTCTACAATAATTTAATAGAACGTGCTTTTTACTTTGCCGTATTTCTGCAGTCAAAAGCAGTCGAATAAACGGAAAAAATTTCGAAATCAAGTTACCAGTACGAGCCCTACGTGCCACTTTTCGCCACATTCGAAGATTGCAGGGCAGAAAACTCGGGCTGCTCGAACTTCCGGTTCCATCGCAATTCCCCGCGTGCCGTTCGCGATCCTCTCGCATGATTCGCAAGCGGATCAAGACGGGTTCGTCTCGTTCAATCGCCAACGGGGTAGATCCCCGAATCGCGGAAGCGTCAAAGGAGCGAGAGCGCGCAGCTCCATTTTCATGATCGATCGGATTAGAGGAGTCTTGCACGTTTTCCGTGCCGGTTCATAAATTTACATCGAACCCCGCCGCCGTCGAAACTTATAGATAAGCAAACGTAGCGGCGCTGTCGGGTTAGAGCAAGCGAGTTAACCTCTTAACTGCGGAATTTCATATTAAAAAGTCCCTCACAGACTGCGGAATTAAAATTGACCAATGACGAGTATACACGTCGAACGCACGGCAATGTGTCATATTATAAATTTTACAAAAAACGAGGAAGGATTACATTTTTATTTGATAAAAAATTAAAAATTCATTCTTCAGAAGATTATTGTTGTTGCACCGCAATAGAGATTTTGATTGACGTGTACGAGGTGCAATTTTTTAGAAAATGTTTGAATATACAATCTAGTGAACCAGTCCATCTACTATCTCTTCAAGATTTGTTGTTTCTCTATAATAGTGTTGCGGAATAGTATCGTTTCATTTGATACGCACGAGAATGGATGA
>CM052200.1:1200158-1210643 GCA_028455805.1 Lasioglossum figueresi
CACGAACGATAATACAAAAATAATACAAAAAATAGATTTATCCAAAACCGTCGGACGAGAGACCGAGTTGTTAGAAGATGAAGGACATCGAGGCAAATATTTAGAGAAAGTATATCGCTCGTTATCAACGGTACCACCAACCATCGTGGATGCGGAAAGAGCATTTTCAACTGCAGGTAATTTGTGCAGAAAAATACGTTCGAGGCTTAACGACAGTTCAATAGATGCATTATGTTTTTCACAATCACATTTAAAAAATATGAAGTCAATAAATTAGTTAATGTTTTTTTCTATTAAACAACTGTGTTTTTGTACCTTCGTGAAAATTCATAATACCGGTATTGATACCGGTATACCGGTACAACGTTTAAAAAAATACCGAATACCGGTATTGTATTTTTGGACCGGTATTGCAATCCCTAATCGCGTGGTATAGTTCGATTTTCCGCTGGGCCCTTATTTTTTTATATAAATTGAAAAATATCCACAAAAGTGGGTGCAAAAGTGGTGTCTCTCTCCGTCTTTAATCGTTGTTTAAACATGTTTAAACAATCATAATGTATTAACATTGGATATCACTGTATTCGGGAAAGTCTACAGAATCTTTTGCCGTAAAAAAACAATTCGATATCTTTTATAATAACATCGCAATAATTGTTCAAAGTTGAAAAATGTGTCTTTTTTTTAAACTCAATTTTCCGAGTCAGACTCGGAATAAGAGCGAAAAACTCTACAAGAATCGCATAGTGGGAACCGAAATAACCAAAAAAAGTTGAAATTTGTTGGACAGTGTTATTATGGAATGTTGCTAAACTTTTCTTCCGTTCCATTGTATGGCACGGTGAAAAATATAGACGGCGGACGGAATGATATTTTATTCGGATGGAGCGTAGGGCTCTGCATAGAAATTCTGGAAGACGGAAACGCAAACGGTCCGCAAGGTTTGTTTTCACGGAGAGACAACGGGGACGTCTAGCGTTCGCGCGAGTACGGGTCCCGATATTGCGTCGCGATCGTGCTATCCGCCGCAGGATCCCTTCCTATATCGCGGAATTAGTTTTCCCAACAGTGGCCCCTCTCCCTGCGCCCTGCAAGACCCCTCGTCCCGCAGCCGGAATGTTTCTCGACAGTGTTTTTCAGCGGAAGAAACCACCCGAGGGAATTCGGAGGGACGGCAATCCGACTCGATGCATTCCCAGGGCCGGGCGTTTGGGAAACTCGCTCCCGGAAAAACAATGTCGGAACTCCGATCAAACGCGCGCGACCACGACTCGTCTACGTACGCCGCCATTCATAAGTCACCGGGTACTCGCTCAGTTTGTCTGAAAAGTTCTCGATATGGCCCGACGGGAAACGAAATTTCCAAAACGCTCCAGAACCTTTCCGGCGCAGCGGGCCGATGAAATTTAATCTGCATTTGGACGCTCGCAAGTTGTCGCTGATCTTCGTGGAAATTAGCATTTTTCGAGTTCCCTCCATACTGGTTGGAATTCAGTGGAAAGTTGCTCTATCCAAGTCAAATGTGACGTATCATTTTATGGGAAATAATTGTAGGGCATTCGTAAAAGTAATATATTTCATGTGTGCGTGTTGCACAGCTTACAAACTCTTAAAGTTCGGCCGTGGATTATAAACTATTACAAAATGCAAAGTCTTTTTATCAGAATCAGCCTGTTTACGAAACAAAGAAATCTTGGAAAGAGGATAAGAACGAACCCATACGGATGGAGAACGGATGATTAGCGAAACACAATCTTCGTTCGAGCATCTTGCAGAATTCTTGCAAAATTCGTTCTTTAAGCGTTCAAACGAAATATCGCAACGAGATTCTTACGCGAAGTCGTGGAGCTGTAAAATCCTCAAGTTAATACATCTCGCAATTTGCAGGTACGCGGTTAGTACCTCGTGCAAAAGGGGAATCGAATTACAAAGGGGAACTGGGACCGCGAGAAATTGTGCAGATTAAAATTCCAACAAATTAAATCCCATTCGAGATTAATCCGCGCTCCGCAACGCGTGCGAATCTCAATAAACCGTGCGCGGCCCGTATAACTTTCAAAGCTTTATTATCGGGGTGGTGCACGACAAAGTTACGAGAAATTCGAAATATAACCGAATGAGCCACTTTATGTTTCGCGTCACGTAAGGGGAACGAAATATGGAGTCTTTTAAGGGCCGAGACCCTGCATCGTTGTAATAGCAAATTCCGAGAATTCATGACAGGTGTTCTTGGGCTGGAATCACTTACGTTCTTTACGTGTTCCGCGAACTCGTAGCTCGGTTTTCGGTGTTGGAGTGAAGTCAATTACCTGGAACAGGAAGGTGATCGTTTTGTTAGACAAAGAGCGTGATTTCAAACACGAAATACAAGATATTGTATATAAAGTCATGTTTATAAAGCAAGAATATACGTCACAAATTTAGCGTAACCGGTACATGTTTAGTCATCTTGCAAGACAAAATTTAACGATTATCATCATTAGGGTGATCGCAGGAAGGTGATCGTTTTGTTAGACAAAGAGCGTGATTTCAAGCACGAAATACAAGATATTGTTTATAAAGTCATGTTTATAAAGCAAGAATATACGTCACAAATTTAGCGTAACCGGTACATGTTTAGTCATCTTGCAAGATAATATTTAACAATTATCGTCATTAGGGTGATTGCAGGAAGGTGATCGTTTTGTTAGACAAAGAGCATGATTTCAAGCACGAAATACAAGATATTGTATATAAGGATTGTTTATAAAGCAAGAATATACGTCACAATTTTAGCGTAACTGGTACATGTTTAGTCATCTTGCAAGAAAATATTTAACAATTATCATCATTAGGGTGATCGCAGGAAGGTGATCGTTATGTTAGACAAAGAGCGTGATGTCAAACACGAAATACAAGATATTGTATGTAAAGTCATGTTTATAAAGCAAGAATATACGCCAGAAATTTAGCGTAACCGGTACATGTTTAGTCATCTTGCAAGAAAATATTTAACAATTATCATCATTAGGGTGATCGCTGGATGGTGATCGTTTTGTTAGACAAAGAGCGTGATTTCAAACACGAAATGCAAGATATTGTATATAAAGTCATGTTTATAAAGCAAGAATATACGTCACAATTTTAGCGTAACCGGTACATGTTTAGGCATCTTGCAAGACAAAATTTAACAATTATCATCATTAGGGTGATCGCTGGATGGTGATCGTTTTGTTAGACAAAGAGCGTGATTTCAAACACGAAATGCAAGATATTGTATATAAAGTCATGTTTATAAAGCAAGAATATACGTCACAAATTTAGCGTAACCGGTACATGTTTAGTCATCTTGCAAGATAATATTTAACAATTATTGTCATTAGGGTGATCGCAGGAAGGTGATCGTTTTGTTAGACAAAGAGCGCGATTTCAAGCACGAAATACAAGATATTGTATATAAGGATTGTTTATAAAGCAAGAATATACGTCACAATTTTAGCGTAACCGGTACATGTTTAGTTGTCTTGCAAGAAAATATTTAACAATTATAATCGTTAGATGGTGGATTCTGTGTATTTACGACGAAAATTAAACAAACATTTTCATTTAAATCCTGCTGCTTGCAATCGATGCAGGACATTCTCGCATTGCATCTAACTTAGTTTAGCTTTGGTTTTTGACCCTTTGCATTCCTTTGTCGAGTGTGACTCGACATTAGAGAAAGAAAAATGTAAATAAAACGGGTTCTTGTTCGTATATGTACATTTATTTTTTAGTTACAAACAATTATAAGTTCCACAAATATAAATTCCATCAAAGTTTGAGAGCTATATTTAATGTAATTGGTAAAAAAAATTGTTTAAAATATGTATCAGTCAACAAAACTGTCCTTTGAAATAAGTTTTAAATGAAACACTTAAAATAGTAGAGAATTGTTGGCAACAAAATTGAAAAATAACTCGAAGTGCAAAGGGTTAAATGGACTTTCTCCATGGAAGTGATAAATATAAATTTCGTCATCAATAGTTACATGTTAAGTAATTACTATCATAAATTTTAGTGGTCCCACTAGTTTATTTACGAGTCGGGTAATGATCATCGTGTATTCAGTCCAATTTGAATCCACTGAAGTCACGTGTGATTAATGAAGGATTGAAACTGTTCCGGTCTATTCTTCGGGAACGAATCCTCGAAGAAGTTAAGATTCTGGGATTGACTTATCGCAGAGGAAGATAGAATGTGCTGATTAAAAGTCACGTTCGCGGGTTCACGCCGAGGTTCATTCTTATGCCCGCAAAAAGTTTTCGACCAGCCGCAAACTGGTCAATTACTCGTAGAAGTTAGGCGAGAATAATTAAAAGATTCAACAGGGCCGAGAGGACCGGGACGTCGAAAACTGTGCCAAGTAACTTCGTGTCCGGGCGTGTTTGTTAAATATTCATAAGCTTTTTCTCCGGTTGACGTTTCAACATCGCCAAACGACTTGCCGCTTTTGCAATTGAAACTTTATCACCCCTGCGAACTATGCAAGTCCCCCTACTCCTCTCCCTTTACCGACGACACGTTCCCCGTTGTATCGTTGTCTCCGAACTAAAATTGCCGTAAAAATATCGCGAACAGCAATAATTCACTCCTCAAATTTACACGCGACAGCATAAAATCGTTGTTTCTTCTCTGGAATTGTTAACGCGACCCATTTCAATGCTCTCACCGAAATGACTGTTCGTATTCTACTTCGTTCATTTTGCCAGACGACTATTTAAAATGCACTTTGCACCTCGCGTTACCGAAAAATGCGCAATCAATTGTCAGAACCTGTCGATTCGCTGAAAATATTGGCAAAGCAATTGCAGCCCCGTTTCAACCCTTCTCTTAATTTCTGAAATAGAAATAGTTTTAGTTTTCGCAATATTGCTATTTTTAGTATAGATATGAAAGTTCACTGTACAGACAAATTTATGAAAATCTACAAGATGTAGAAATATTAAATAGAACATAATGAATAAGTTAATTTCATTCTGGCGAATTTTTATCAGAGTTGACATTGCAGCCAATGTGTCATTTTGGAAACTCTTCCTCGTTATCTTGCAATTATGAACCCTCGAACAATGGACGATTTTTATAGCTATATAATTGGCAATACATGCTTAGAACCGTACACAGTTCTAATTAATAATTTTTTTAAATTTACTTAAGGTGGTATCTCGTGCAAACAACATTAGTGTTTCCGATATCCTCAATGAAACAGCTATTCGGTTAGTTTAATTCCCACAAATTGAGTACTTAAATGACAATTTCGATGTTCCCGGTCAAAAAGGACTCAGGCACAGCCGTCGGAGGGTTAAACGTTACTTTGTGTCAGAAATTGTAATATTTTCTCTTGCGTGTAAAGAATGATTTACTCGGTACTCGGAGTCCAACGAAAACTTTTATTAATAAAATTGTTAATGCTTTCGGCGCAAGGGTTCGATCGTTTGTTACTTAATTTTCAAAGCCATTTTGCCAATTACAAAAGTAACTCCGATTGGTATACTTCGATCTATGATCTTATACGTTCTTACCTAATGTTTACTCAGTGTCTCGATAACTCACGTCGAATTTATTAATGTTCGTCACAAAGCTAGCGAGTAGTTTAATCACCAGCATTATTCCCTTTCTCTGTTACGTATTCTTAAATTTCAAAGTATTCGTAATTCGTTATAAAAAAAACATTTTTCACAGACGCAATTCTAGTAACACTTGAAGATGATCCGAATGCAGATCGAAACGTCGGAATTACTTTAGTAATTTGCAAAATGGCTTTGTAAATTAAGTATTAAATGATCGAACCCTTGCGCCGAAAGCATTAACAATTTTATTAACAACAAATACGATCGATAGAAAACTATGATTAGAAAACTTTTATCTCGGCAAATAGAGTATTTTTCAGGACCAGACCAGTTGACCTAACTGTTCCGTCCTCGGCCAAAGGATTAGACGCGATAATGTTACGGGATCAGCTGGAGGGGCTGAACGCGTTAACGAAAAAGTCTGTCCGGCCTGTGTCTTCCGTGCGAATGAGCATACGTGCTCATCTGTGCAGATAGGGCGGCCGCAATAACGTATGATTTCGGTGCCCGCGATACGACCGAGTCCCGACAATTTCCCACGAGAAGTTCCGCGAAAGCACGCGCGATTATCCGGGCTGTTCGCTCCGATTGTGGTAAGCATATGGTGATACAGCTATGTACGGGCACATAACCCGTCATACCTTGGTTATGGGAAACGCTGGTAGAGAGAGGACGGAGTCAGGGGCGAGGCATTAAGTTTATGCCTCGCACAGAATTACGTAGTTTAACACGTTGATAATCTGGCAGACGTCGCTGCGGGGTTCGCAACGATAGGAACTTTCCAGGTGGCAACGACGAACCCCGGGGACAGTGTTTTATAAATACGACGAATCGTTCGTTTAATCGCCAACTAAATTCTTTACGAATCACCAATCTCCCTTTCCTTTCTTTCTGGATACAATGTTGCACCAACGACGATTGAACAGTTCAGAAATATGAAAATTGTTGAACGATTTGTTTTTACATACAACGCATAGAACGTACAAAATGTACATTTCCTTGTTTCAGATACACGCAATGCATACAAGAGTCTTATCGCCAACTATATTGTTTATGAATCCACCACTCTCCCTTTCCACTCTTTCTCCTTGCAATGTTGCACCAACGACGATTGAACAGCGCAGAAATATGAAAATTGTTGAACGATTTGTTTTGATATACAAAGGCATAGAACGTACAAAATGTACATTTTCTTGTTTCAGATACACGCAATGCATACGAGAGTCTTATCGCCAACTAAATTGATTGCGAATCACCACTCTCCCTTTCCATTCTTTCTCCTTACACTGTTGCACCAACAACGATTGAACAGTCCAGAAATATGAAAATTGCTGAACGATTTGTTTTGACATACAACGCATAGAACGTACAAAATGTACATTCCCTTGTATCAAATACACGCAATACATACGAGAGTCTTATCGCCAACTAAATTTTTTACGAATCACCACTCTCCTTTTCCATTCTTTCTCCTTACACTGTTGCACCAAACGACTGAACAGTCCAGAAATATGAAAATTGCTGAACGATTTGTTTTGACATACAACACATAGAACGTACAAAATGTACATTTCCTTGTTTCAAATTCACGCAATGCATACGAGAGTCTTATCGCCAACTAAATTGTTTACGAATCACCACTCTCCCTTCCCATTCTTTCTGCATACAATGTTGCACCAACGACGATTGAACAGCGCAGAAATGTGAAAATTGTTGAACGATTTCTTTTGACATACAAAGCATAGAACGTACAAAATGTACATTTCCTTGTTTCAGATACACGCAATGTATAGAAGAGTCTTATCGCCAACTAAATTGTTTACGAATCACCACTCTCCCTTCCCATTCTTTCTGGATACAATGTTGGACCAACGACGATTGAACGGTCCAGAAGTATGAAAATTGTTGAACGATTTGTTTTGACATACAACGCATAGAACGTACAAAATGTACATTTTCTTGTTTCAGATACACGCAATGCATACGAGAGACTTATCGCCAACTAAATTGTTTACGAATCCACCACTCTCCCTTCCCATTCTTTCTGCATACAATGTTGCACCAACGACGATTGAACAGCGCAGAAATATGAAAATTGTTGAACGATTTGTTTTGACATACAACGCATAGAACGTATATAATGTACATTTCCTTGTTTCAGATACACGCAATGTATAGAAGAGTCTTATCGCCAACTAAATTGTTTACGAATCACCACTCTCCCTTCCCATTCTTTCTGGATACAATGTTGGACCAACGACGATTGAACGGTCCAGAAGTATGAAAATTGTTGAACGATTTGTTTTGACATACAACGCATAGAACGTACAAAATGTACATTTTCTTGTTTCAGATACACGCAATGCATACGAGAGACTTATCGCCAACTAAATTGTTTACGAATCCACCACTCTCCCTTCCCATTCTTTCTGCATACAATGTTGCACCAACGACGATTGAACAGCGCAGAAATATGAAAATTGTTGAACGATTTGTTTTGACATACAACGCATAGAACGTATAAAATGTACATTTCCTTGTTTCAGATACACGCAATGTATAGAAGAATCTTATCGCCAACTAAATTGTTTACGAATCCACCACTCTCCCTTTCCACTCTGTCTCCTTGCAATGTTGCACCAACGACGATTGGCGAGTTTTTTTATATGAATTATGAAAATTGTTGAACAATTTGATTTGGCAAACAACAGATAGATCGTACAAAATGTACATTTTCTTGTTTCGATACACGCAATGCATACAATAGTCTTATCGCCAACTAAATTGTTTCGAATCACCACTCTCCCTTTCCATTCTTTCTCCTTACACTGTTGCACCAATAACGATTGAACAGTCCAGAAATATGAAAATTGTTGAACGATTTGTTTTGACATACAACGCATAGAACGTATAAAATGTACATTTCCTTGTTTCAGATACACGTAATGTATAGAAGAGTCTTATCGCCAACTAAATTGTTTACGAATCACCACTCTCCATTTCCACTCTTTCTCCTTGCAATGTTGCACCAACGACGATTGGCGAGTTTTTTTATATGAATTATGAAAATTGTTGAACAATTTGATTTGGCAAACAACGCATAGAACGTACAAAATGTACATTTCCTTGTTTCAAATGTACGCAACACATACAAGAGTCTTATGCTTTTGTCGAGCGCTGTAATTACTCGTCCATGCGGATAAGACTGATACTGGATTCGATAATTACGCTTGCTTTACGATACCAGTTAATTCGTACTGCATGGAGGGCAGCTATGCAAATCTTCGAAGTAACAACTGGCATTGAACGCGAACAAATCCGGCATCGTTCTCGTCGGATCTCGGCGGATTTGGAGCTTCATAATTCGAAGACTTTGTTTGGGGTGTATTGTATTTCTAACCCGATAAGGATTACATCGTACAATCGGGGATGCATCGAATCGATTTATGCGAAGTAGATAATTAATGGTATCGCGTTAACGAACCAGCGATTACCAAACCGATCCTAATGACTCGAATACCGAAGTGCCCGACGCAAACGAAACTCATCCGATTGCTCGGCCGTAGCCTGCTTTGTTATTTTCTGTTCAATTACTTCGGGATCGTAATTACAGGAACAATTATACACCGGCGAGCGGCGCGGCGTGTTAACAGATTACATTGGTGATCACAAAATTCACGAGGCACCGAGCACAGGCGTGTTTGTGCGTGCCTGTATTATATTTTAGCACATAAATTGGCCGCGTTTAGAGGGCGCGGCTGTGTTCGCGCATAATGCGCGTATGGGAATAGAGATGTGAATTCCCGTATCGACTCCCAAGGGAAATTTTCACGGTAGTCAGCGTAAACTCTGCCGCTATAGAATCCATTGGTACCCCGATAACAATTGACGGTTATTATCGGGGTTAAACAGCAATCATTGTTATCGCGATCGATTACGGAACCGGGACTTGGTACGTCATGCGGACAAGAAACTATTAGCGGGCCGAACTATTAAAGTGTCAGCCTTCAAACCGCGCCATACATACTTTCTGCTAATAGCAATCTAGATAGACAGCACAATGCACAGGAGACTGCGCTATGGTAGTACGCATATAATGCAAAGTGAAAACACGCAATTGGGATAAACTGTAGCTTCAATCCATTGCCTTGGTATATCGAGTCAGACTCGTCACGATAAACATTTCATACAGAATCTGTCTCATTTTGTTTTACGTTTTCGTCCTGTAATTGTCTTGTAATTCGGTGTTCTTTCTTGAAGTATGAAAATGCGATCGAAACATAATTCGTTGAACATGCGAACACGAAGGTTAAAAAGGAATAAAATTCAATTTTGCTAGTTTGCATTGGATTCCACAAACCTAGGGTTGCCTGCATTAGGTACAAGAAGCTTAATGCCGTTGGTATCTGTATTAGGTTCGACGAACCTGGTGTTGTTTCTATTATCATCCATAAGTTTAGGGCTGTCAGTATTAGATCCAACAAGTTTAATGCTGCTTGTATTGGGTTCCAGAAGCTTGGGGTTACCTGTGTTAGAATCTACGTGCCTCGTGTTGTTTGTGTTGCGTACCATAAGCTTGTCTGTAATATGCCCTGCGAACCTGATGTTGTTTATGTAGGGTTCCAGATGCTTAGAGTTCTCTGTATTAGGTCCAACCTGTTGTTGTTTGTACTAGATTATACAAGGTTGTTGATCTTTCTGCAAGGTCCCAGAAGTCTGACGTTGTTTCTATTATGCTCGAAAAACCTAATGTCCGAATTATGTTCCAAGACTCCGTGGTTGTTTGTATAGGATCTTAGAAAATTGAGCTTGTTTTTATCGCGTTTCATATATTTGTGGTAGTTTCTGTGGTTTTTAGAAGTCTGAGGTGGTTCCAATGAATAATAAACTTTTAGAA
>CM052200.1:1210743-1221137 GCA_028455805.1 Lasioglossum figueresi
GAATTGGGGATGAAGGAAAAATTGGGGCTGCATGGGGGTTTATGGTGCTCGAGCGGCAACAACAGCTCGTTCCTTGTCCGCGTCGGGATTAACAACGTAACAAAATTTTTCCAGCGGGAAAGCGTTCGAGGGCCGGCTCCGAGAACGTTGAAAACGGTGTTATATATGGTGGGCGCGTAAACGGTAGCCGGGGATCTCTTGAAAAACGATGGGGGTTTATTGCGGAGCGGCGCGGATTGAAATTGGGGAAACTGCGGGTTGTCGAGCGGTGAGCCCGCCGCCGATACAGATTCATCAACTGTCGTCGCGTAAATGGCAGGCAAACCGCTGATACTGATATGGGTTCCGTATTCGGATGTGGGCTCCAGTCAGGAGCGTGCTCGATCTACGAGACAAAAAAGACAAGCCGACGAAAATTTACGAGTCAACGATAAAATAAATATTCCGTTACGTCGTCGTCTAGGGCCTATTTTATCCGGCCCTTTCCCTCGATCGTTCGCTCTCTTTTCGTTCTTTTTTTTTCGTTATCAACGCGACGATACCCGTCCTTTTAGTGCCACCATAAACGTACAATCTGCGCCGGCCGCAAGTTTTACGGTTACGGGAACCGGGCTCGATTGTATATGTATTTCGTTACGTTGACAACAAATCGTCGAGCGCGTCTATTTTCCCCGCGAAAATCTGTTCATGTTCGATACGATACAGCGACGTGTTACCGGAATTGGCAGCTCGTGCGACGATCGTGAATTGGTCGAACGTAGATTAGTTTAGCCGGACAATAACAAACCTGACGATCGTGTTCCCGTGGATCTGCAAGATGCGATTACACGAGCGAACGAAATCGATTCAAGGCGTGCCGAAAATTTTTCGAACGCCGCTCTTTCGCGAGGAAATTACATCGCACTCTCTCTTCCTTTGTCGAGCACGTGTACGTTACTCGATAGTTCCACGCTTGCCATTTGCGAACGCCATTGTCCCTTTCGTTCTGCTCCTGGTGGAAGTGTTGTGCGACCGCTAATGGAAACGGGAATGGAAACGACCGGCGACGGAAATAGAATTTTGATTTTTCCAAGCAAAGTTACGCGCGATACTATTTTTTACCTTGCGTGGACGTTTTTCTTTTTTTTATAGAATATTCGATTGTTTGCGGTGAAAGATAAAATATACATTAAATATAATGAATTAGTTATGCTGTTTGATCAATTCGAATGAAACTGCAGAGAAGAGATATATCCAAATAAAATATAAGGAACAGAAAATATCCGGCACACTCTGTGTACAGCCAAATATGCATGCACCGGATTTGAACGTTTGAGGGATTATAGGAGTACATTCGGTCCAAGCGGAACGTCTGCTTTCAGAGAAATTAATTCCTGTTCGTCGATGCGAACCGGACTCTTCCCACGAGCTGGTATTTTGATGGACAGCCTACAACGAGGGGAATTCCACAGATTTTGTATCGTGCCGTACATCATCGACGCGGATTCATCGAGGAACGTTGCGCAAATGATCCGAAAACCGCGGATACAGGGCCGGGATCGTGTGTTCGGGCACTTGCCGCCGAGTTTTCCGCTTGACTCGATTTCGCCCGCGCGAGGAAGCCCGCATCGCTTTTGATACTCTCCTATGACCATGCACACGCATGTTAAATATTTGTTTTTGCCATACCATTCGCCAATGTTCATCTGCGTTCGACTTTCAAACACTTCGCGAGCACTCGGAGCCTTACGAGGCTAGACGAGAACCGGAACTGTCTCCGGTTATGGTTTTAATCATTATTTCAGTAACAAATAAGATATTTCATTAAAGCTTTGATTATTGGTAAATTTTATTCTTTGGTAACAGCTTGCCACAATGTGAGAACAACTTACTCCGCTTCGCTCAACGACAAATAAATGAAAAAATATTAAAAACCTATTACAATGTTACGGATAGAGAAAATCTTCCGTTCGTTTCCTCACAGGAATCTCTTCCAGATCGTCTCTGGAGGGAAGCGTCCTAGATAACCTTTCGTATCTTGGTTGAACCCTTTCATTAGGACTGAGCTCTGGCTCTGATTTCATTGGAAGCGACAAAAAACTAGAGTTATTAGTCTGGCCCTAAGTGCCCTTAGATTATGAACAAAGCGGTTCATTCGTTGCGGGGGTATATAAACCATCTGACTTTTACTCTCGGGGGCTCGTACTTCGGTAGACGCGAATCGTGTCGCGTCGTGCTGCATCTCGTAGAGACAACTTCCAGTGAGATCGGGCTAAAGTTCCCCTTCGTATCAACGTTAACCGTATAGATTCCGCGAGTCCGGTATAAAATCTATTAGGCATTTCTAAAGTCGCAACGGGACCCCCGCATTGCCAGTGCGTTAAAACCAAGCACCTGAATTTAGGTAACAACACCTTTCTTTCAATTCATCTTATTCATTCGCGACAATTACACATGTAACACACTCGTTTGTTGAATATATTTGTGTTATTTGATAATTTCGTGTAAACTCGCTAAACCCTCAATTATTGTATCCTAATAGAGTAATTGAACGTTCCCACAAGATACAACCTTACCGCTCGGGTTGTATCAATTAGATTATATCAGTTACGAGGCCCCTACTAACATTCCTAGCGACTCCCTAATTTCGCATCAGGTTCGTTCGCAACATTCCTATTTTTCCAAACAGAGATTTTAGTCCAGTCATTTGGTAGTTTTACCTGTAAAGTTTTCCGGGAGTTTTGAAAATTGGTAATTTTATAGATTTCGATGTGCTCTTTCCGAATTTCAAAAAAAAAAAAATGGCGCCTAATAGCAGTTTTTTGACAATATCTCCTTTCCGACTCGTTTTACGATAAAAATATTTATATACAAAATTAAACTAGAGAAAATTGCCTACAATTTATGTAATAACAATTTTTTTGTAAAATCAATAGTTTTGGCGTACGAGCGCCGCGAAGTGTACTTCAACATACGTTTTGGCTAAAAAACTCATTTCCACACCACCTTGAGCTAGAGTAAGCGGCGCGTTTTTTTTTATCGTGGTGTCCCTGGTAGGCCCAATCAACATGCAATGCACAATTCCGAAATTTAGCGCAATCTTCTCCTCTTTGTTGTTCTTGATGGACCAGGTGTTGCGAGTTCATCGTCTTCAATATCGATTGAGACGTCACAGACCGAAATTTCTTCCGCATCATCCGCGATAGGATTATCAGATTCATCGCGATTCTCTTCGTTTTCGATTTGATCGTACGTTTGCTCGAAAACAGTCTCCGTTTCTTCCTCTTTATCGCTATCGTATGATGGAACTTGCGAATTATCACAGATGCTACTACAATTCGTGCATATAACGGAGCATTTTAACCCAGCTTTTCTGCATCCACAGGCTTTCTGACATCCCTTTTTGCATTTGCAATAAATAAGTTTTAACAAAGTTTCTGGAGCTGGGGGCTCGAGTGTTGTAACAGGAATTAGCCCACTATTGTTTCTGTTCCATCCCCATTGCTCTGCATTTTGTTCATTCCCATACCACTGCTGAACCTGGTGATAGGTTCGGAACGAATGTTGTCGTGCTGCTGCTTCTGTTGGTGGTAGCGACGCAATATTAAATTTACTTTTATATACTGATTTTGTGAAGCATGCGTATCTATAGTCGTTTAAGGACATGCTTTTCTTACTTTTCACATCACTGTAACCGTATAATTCAAGAAGGAAGCGTTCTCCAGCTTTAGCAATGATCTCTGGATCAGCGTCTGGATTTTTAAATACCTGGATAACCTCGTTTAAATTTGGATTTTTTCGGAGTACATTAATAAATTTCATTTTTCCTTGATTAAAGAGTGCACATGTTGTATCACAGCCACTAAAGGCATGCAAGAATAAAATATGATCTGCGGCTGTTTTATCTATGATACTTTTAGTTGAATATATTTGTTGCGAAATTTTTCCTTTTCCTGGTTTGAGAATATATATGTTTGATCGCGACATTGCCATGCGACACATTACATTCCCAGTAAAATATTTTTCGTAAGTACACGAAAAACACGCGTTGGTGTAGATGAATAATAGTTTGCGGCGCTCGTACGCCAAAACTATTGATTTTACAAAAAAATTGTTATTACATAAATTGTAGGAAATTTTCTCTAGTTTAATTTAGTATATAAATGTTTTTATCGTAAAACGAGTCGGAAAGGAGATATTGCCAAAAACCTGTAATTATTCCAATGCGCCATTTTTCCAATAGGGCGGCGTGAGCGGCAAAGATACGAGGTGGCAAAGTTGAAATTCGGAAAGAGCACATCGAAATCTATAAAATTACCAATTTTAAAAACTCCCGGAAAAAATTTCCAGGTAACTTTCTTTTTTCGAACCAAATGACTGGACTATTTATTCTACCTAGTGGCTCCCCAATTTCGCATTGGGTTCGTCCACGAATACTACACAATCCTAGCGGCTCCCTGATTTCGAATCAGGTTCGTCCTCATCCTAACAGATCCCTGATTTCGCATCAGATTCGTTCGCAACATTCCAATTTTTCCGAACAGAGATTTATTCTACCTAGTGGCTCCCCAATTTCGCATTGGGTTCGTCCACGAATACTACACAATCCTAGCGGCTCCCTGATTTCGCATCAGGTTCGTCCGCATCCTAGCAGCTCCCTGATTTCGCATCAGGTTCGTCTGTGCTCTTTTTCAACCTCCTAGCAGCTCCCTGATTTCGCATCATTTTCGTCTGTGCTCTTTTCCAACCTCCTAGCGGCTCCCCAATTTCGCATTGGGTTCGTCCGCGAAGTTTCAGCTTCCTAGCAGCTCCCTGATTTCGCATCAGGTTCGTCCGCATCCTAACAACTCCCTGATTTCGCATCAGATTCGTCCGCATCCATACAGCTCCCTGATTTCGCATCAGGTTCGTCTGTGCTCTTTGCCAACCTCCTAGCAGCTCCATGATTTCGCATCAGGTTCGTCTGTGTTCTTTTCCAACCTCCTAGCGGCTCCCCAATTTCGCATTGGGTTCCTCCACTAATACTACACAATCCTAGCGGCTCCCTGATTTCGAATCAGGTTCGTCCGCATCCTAGCAGCTCCCTGATTTCGCATCAGGTTCGTCTGTGCTCTTTTCCAACCTCCTAGCGGCTCCCCAATTTCGCATTGGGTTCGTCCGCGAAGTTTCACCTTCCTAGCAGCTCCCTGATTTCGCATCAGGTTCGTCTGCGTCTGACTCCATTCCTAGAGGCTCCCTGACTTCGCGTCAGGTTCGTCCTCGCAATCTAGAATCCTAGCGGCTCCCCAATTTCGCATTGGGTTCGTCCGCGCACCTTCAACTAACAAATTGATTCCTTATTCCTAGGGTAATAACCCTTCGCCGGCCACTCGCCTTGCTCGCGGCCCTGGCTCGTAACAACAATATTTTTATTTTAACACTAAACCTACCTCCACCGGTTAAATGACCGGTTCCAGATTTTTAATTTCACAATTATTGAAGTTATAAAGATGCTGTAGTAGCGCAGATATTATAATCCAGTATGAATAGCACAAAGTTGAAATAAAAATCTTGTAACTTTTATAAAGCAACATGTACCTGCTACTTTTTAAAGCTCGGTAGGTTTAGTGTTAAGGTTAGAATTTTAAAATATAATAAAGATGAGAATATCTATACTATTTCATATGTTTCTTTAAAATCAGAACTTATAGCCCCGGTCTCTCCTACTCCTTTTAAAAGCCCATTCTGTTTCCACGAATAAATTGTCGGCTAACGAAGTTTTCGACCGTTTCGAAGATACATACGAATCCGGTGGAAACTTATCCGAATAATGGAATTTCCGTTACGTCGAAATAGCGAATCCTCCGGGAAAGATAGAACCTTTTTTCCGCTATTGTTTCGTTATCCGGTCGAACGTTTTTAGTCATTAACCGTACACCGGCGTTCCGGAAAGTCTAATTTCGAGTGACGAAATCGAATTAATCCTCGCCGGAATGGAAGTTGAATTAAAAATTGATCGCGTTTGCTTCGATCCTCAACCAAGAAACAGTAGAATTACAGCGACGGGTAGATACTCGATCGTTGTCAAGTATTCCATCATCCCTGCGTTGGTTTTACGAAGTCGTTGCATGTAGACTGTGGATCTTTATCAATTGCAATTTATAGGAGTTGGGTAAAAATTGATTTTCTTCATTAATTCATTTTCGTATATTAAAAATAGTACATCGTCATTGTTAAACTCATTTAATCTTTGTGTTTGATTACTGTTTCAGATTACACCTACTCATTTTCGTCATAAATGCATAAAATCCGCAGCCTAGTTATACAGGGTGGGGCAACAACTATGTCCACTTTGAATATTGCCGTTATTTGTAATAATATGAAAAAATGTTATATACAAAACTTACACGGTATAGAGGGGGGCATATTGTGACACAAACACTTTCTGCAAGGTAACCTTGATCTCTTAAAATAGAATGCCCTTCTTTTATACCATAGATCGATAGAGTATCAAAATCTGTGTATAAAAGTGTTGTCCTTCATATGTCCTAAACCTAATAGTTAACGAGATATTATCGAAAGAAGAAAGAAAATTATTTCGATAATATCTCGTTAACTATTAGATTTAGGACATATGGATGTCAATACATTTTTACTCAGAATTCGATAGTCTATTGATTCATGATACAGAAAATAGGTCTTTCCGTTTAAAAAACATCAAGGTGACCTTGAAATCTCCTCTTTGCCTCCACCCACGCAAAAAATGTTTGTGTCACAATATGGCCCCCTTTATACCGTGTAAGTTTCGTATATAATATTTCTTCATATTATTACAAATAACGACAATATTCAAAGTGGACATAGTTATTGCCCCACCCTGTATACGATTTGTGCATGGTGAATGCACAGGATCACAATTTATCAATTATAAGTTAAAATGAGAACATATTTACACTCGCGATCGAAGATGTTTATGTACGCCACAGCCGAATAATAAATTCCAAATAAAAGTAGTATTAGTCACGGAAAAGATTTCATTCTGGTTCGATCGAAGCATCGACCACTATTATTAACGATAAAGAGTTAGTTTTCTGACGGCTTGTGGATAGAGTCGCAATAAGGAGTGACTTTGAATAAATTTATGGAGGCGTTCGCAGACACCGTCGAGAATCTCGGTAGCTGGGGTTGGATTAATTGGATTATTGTTTAATAATTCGGGATTTTCCTGGGGGATGAAGTGCGAGAGCGTGAACCGACTCAGCAGATTGTTTCGATGAGACCTCGATACAGCCGCGGGGCGGGCATAGTAAGCTCGTCGTTGTTCGCAAGTCGTTGAAACGTTTCGACGAACGGCGCACAGTGGTGCGAAATGGCCAAAAAGCGGTCAAAAATATGTAAAACCGAAACTATCCAACGAATTTGTTTAAAACTTTGTGGATAGGTTGCCACAAGTACAACGTTTAAATGGCTAAAAAATTTTTT
Source organism: Lasioglossum figueresi (assembly GCA_028455805.1). Lineage (NCBI taxonomy): Eukaryota > Metazoa > Arthropoda > Insecta > Hymenoptera > Halictidae > Lasioglossum > Lasioglossum figueresi. The sequence continues at coordinate 1,218,184 of CM052200.1, forward strand.
CAAAAAATTATTAAACATTCACTAATATGGGCCAATTGGAAATCTCTGTTTTCGGCTCATTTTTTATTAATCGAAGCAAATCTTAAAAGTTTTAAGCAGCTTCGGTCTGGCACTAATCGTTTTGGCAAGGTATAATATCGAACTAACTTTGTGTAAAAAATTTCGGGCATCTTCGAACAACCTTGGTTGCAATTTAAGTTTAAATATCAACTTTGGTGTGCTGAGGCGGCCAAAAATCAATTTGATAAATTTTTTATTTAGAAAAAAAAAATGTTATTCTTGTATTACCAAATAGTGAATGTATAATGTGCCAAAGTCCGATTTTTAAAACAAAATTTTTTTACGGAGATATAAGCATGGCAAGTAACCTGTTTCTCTCTCTTGAGAATTCGCCAGTTTTCAGCGCCATAGTTATTTTATTATTGCGTCTATAATTGAATAGTTACAGCTCTGAAATTTATAGGGACTATTACGCATGCTTTAAACTATTAACTGGCACAAATAATTTTTCAATAAAGTTGTTTAACATTAACTAATATGGATTAGACGGAAGCCTCTTTGCGTTACGCTCATTGTTTATTTATGGAAGCAAATCTTAAAATTGTTAAGGAGCTTCGGTATGGCACTACTTGTATCGGTTAGGTGTTACATTGAAGTAACTTTGTGTAAAAAATCTCGGGCAACTTCGGACAACCTTGGCCGCAATTTAAGTTTAAATATAAACTTTTAGAATTTCCAAGAATAAAACGCACGGAAATTACGATTATTTGGGGTTTAGGGTAAAATTTTTTAAGGATTAGTTAGTACAGTTGGTTAGAATGAATTGTTTAAATTATTTTTAATAAATTGTTTAAATAAAAAAAGTTAATAATTTGTTATGCTAAATAAATAAAGTTTTCGTTCATTAGATCTCTGTTTTTCCAAAAGGTGGCAAAAAATCCGTAAAGATGAAACTAACTAACAAATTTGTTACTGTTTTATCGTACATTGACTGAAAAGTCTACCGTCGGCATTAGAATAACCCAAGATACACCACGAGGAGGTTGCAACGCAATATTCTTTAACAATACTTGGAAAATCCAGAATAACTGGATTCTTGAATGGACACTTTCAGGGAGTAAAAATTCATGTTTTAGGTGACGTTTTAAGGGGTATATCTTAAATAATAAAGAGAATTGTGAAATTTTATATAATTTTTTGTTAAATAAACAAAGTTCTCGTTCAATTTGCGACCACTGTCAAAAAATTCAATAAGTATTCTTCTGACAATATATAATGACCCCTATAAAAATAATTTATGTAATATAAAAAAATTGTTATTAAAATTTTTTATACAAAAACGATTAACAAATCATATACATTTCACAATTTTCTTTATTATTTAAAAATAGTCCTTAAAATTTTTGACATTAAACCCCAAATAATCGTAAGTTCCACGCGATTAATTCTTGGAAATTCTAAAAGTTGATATTTAAACTTAAATCGCAACCAAGGTTGTTCGAAGATGCCCGAGATTTTTTACACAAACCATTACAGACATTGAAGTAGAAACTTGTACATATTTACACGAAGGGTAGTGCACTTTGACAGTTGTCAACACGGTCTCCCCATTCGCCTCATTAAAGTTGTTATTTGTTAAAACATTGACTAGTGTTTGGTATCCTCTCCTTTGAGGCAGCGGACTCAGCGGTCAACTATCATTTTTGACAGTGAGCGACGCTACACAATACTTTTGGCCACGAAAACGGGGTCTCCAGACCACTGTGCGGCGCATCGAACGGCAACAGTGATATAAGCCAAGCCCAGGCCAGGCCCAGGCCATCGGGAACGTGTACATGGGATTCATGTATGCAAACGCGTATATAATCTGTGTACGGTACGTTGTTTCAACCGTCGACCCCCTCTGTCCTACTATCGGTCAACGTGCACCCCCGTGCACCCGCGCCCGCGCCCGCCCTTTTCCACCCCAGCGATGCCCGATGGCCACTGGTCGTCCGTGTGCACGTATACACGTATATCTGCTCATCTGCACTGATTTACCGCATATGCATTGCGGTAAACCCAAACCGACCACCACCACACCACACCATCTTCGAGCCAACTCCGCGTTTTCGTTTTTATCCTGTTCGCAGCAGTAAGTAGATCCGAAGATAAACACGTTCAATCTCGTCATTGGACTTTCAGTCTTACGAAATACAAATTTTCGAGAACAAGTCGAGAAGAAAGAATGTTTTCTGGCTCAAGGCTTCGTATTCGAGAAAATTGAGCTTGAAGGTGTGTTGGGCTAGCGAGGACTTGGATTCGCAAGAAGTAGAATTGGTTGGCCGTGATCAGACAATTCTCATCCAATAGTATTCGCTGAGCTTTTTCAAACTCACTTTTCTCGAAAAGAAAATCTTAACCCTTCGCACTCGGAGCTATTTTAACTGGAAAATTAAACATTTCTTGCGATCTAGAATATTTTCATTCTGTATGATTTTTTTAAATGTTGACTAATTGATTAGATACCGACAGATCTAATAATGTCAACAATATTTTAATTAATAGTACAGCAATTATTAATGTCGCCGCAGAGGCCTCACTCGAGTGCCAAGGGTTAAACCTCGTGCGTAGCTCAGGATGAAAATTCACCTATTTACTATTTTTTCATTCCATATATGTATTGGTCTCTTTTTATCTGTGTTGCGAATGCATAATTTGTGAAAATGGGTAAAATATTATCATAGAATTTTTTCTTTTATGAAACTATTTTCGAGGAGCGCACGAGGGCTAAACGAGTCAACATTATTCTTTCCTTTCGACTTATTTAATAGGTTCGATCACACTCTGTACGAAGCGTTGAATATTTAAATTGTACCTACCGATTTTTATCAGAAATGCACAAAGTCCCCAGTCTAGCGATTACTAAAATTTCTATCTTCATTTAATTATCAGGTTAAGCTGAAGCCAATACG
>CM052200.1:1234894-1246787 GCA_028455805.1 Lasioglossum figueresi
AGTAAATTAAATCGATCAATATTAAGGGTGAAAACTAATAACTTTATACACATTTTTCTCGACTACTATCGAAGATATTTGGACGAATCAATCAATTCGTATATTCTTTTTTATTTTCAACTAAATTGTTATGCGAGTAAATTAAATCGATGAATATTAAGGGTGAATAATCCCATTATAAGTAGATACTGTTGCTAAAGATAAGGGTGCGCAGTCGAGTCAGCTTAACGAGGGATGAAAAAAGATAAAATGAAGGACAAGTAATTGCAGCAAATCCTAAACGATTAAGCGACGATCAAAACGGGAGCAAATTAAAGTTCTAAAGAGGGTTTGCTCGACAATAATCGAGGAAAATTGACGCGGGGTGAAATTTCATCCGGAGCAGCGTTTAAGTTTCAATGAACTCGACCGAGGGGACACAAGGACCCGGATAAGATGTAAAACAATTCTCAGGCTATCAATTCCCGGGGAACAATGAATCGATCGATGCACAGTCAGTGGGAAATTCCCATCGCTCAAAGGGCATGTCCGGGACGCAAGGATAATAACGTGCAAGGTCCATCACGCCGCTGGCAGCAGTAGAAGTCCCTCAGGAACGCGTGGACGAACAAGTTCTCTGTCATGGCGGATAGCTCGAAGCTGTCACTCCTTGACCGCACGGTCGTTTGTCTAGATCACTCCCGTTTTGCGACCCCTGAGATCCTCGTTACACCGACTCCGTTCGATTTTATCCTCCCTGTAGCAAGGCTGAACGGCGCAGTCACCAAGTTTGGTCCAGAATTCGTGATAAGACGGCCGGCTGCTCAACGTGACTCGACGAATTTTTCGCAGTACATACATACTAGAGCAGAAACAATGAATAAGGGCCAGAGTGGAGCACACCTTTGCAAGGTTCAGAAAATCGGGCACACTCTCAGGAATAACTTGTAAAAATTTCATGAAGACATTTTCGGTGCTAACGAAGTTACGGTCGCAACAAGTTTAAACGAATCTCCGCTAGATACAATTTGTCGGGCAACAACTCTATCAATTTTTAAGTTTTCCGTCTGACTTTGTCTATACATAGCTGATAACTAGACTGCGGATCTGCATGCTGCTGTCATGAAGAAATTTGTTTCGTGAAACCGTGAAAGATGAAAAAAATTCAAGAATATTGTTTCGTTCCTTTTAATGCAACGATGTCGTTAAAGTGTGAAATCCATTTTTATGTTATTTCTGCGTCCCACAATCAATGTAAAAACATTTTTATTTTGCGTGAATATCCATAAAGGTCACTTTTTCATTTTTTTTCGTTCAAATAAAGAGTTCTGTCACAGTCTGAAAGCGAGAATATAAACTTCGTTAAACATTTTTACAAAATCACGAATGGTATAACGATGAGTGGACGACTTGAAGTTCTTCGCGGTGCTCAAATTTAATTGTGCGCGATTACTATTGTAAATTGGAACAAAATGGGGAAAGAGTATGGCGAAGGGAGCGGGATGGTTAAAAAAAATCGACGCGATTGCATTATTCGGCGCCAATCGGAAATAAATCAGACAGAAGCTCGATGAATATTTCATGGAAGCGTGAACGAAAAAGTGTGTTCGGGCAGGCGCGCGGGGATTTTCGACATGGACAAATCGAACTAATTAACAAGAAACTATTGAAATCGGCGCGCCAATTAACACGCTATCGCGCCGACACCAAAACGATCCACCGAAATCCATGGAACTGCTAATTCACGGGATCGAATCGACGTTACCGAACAATTCCCAGTGACTATGCACTTTTTCGGCGAACAATGCCTGTCTTTCAACTCATTCAAAATTGCGTTTCGATATTTCAATTACGTATCGCGATGGTGTATGTCCAACGACGGCGTTGAGCGTTCCAGTGGTATTTTAAAATATGCAAATACAATATCTAGCGATTTCAAACAATTATGAAAGAGATCGAAATCTGGTGCAGGAAATTTTAAAAAGTTCGTCCGTGATGTGCAATGCTTGCATTCTACGGATTATGTATAAATAACTGGTTGCTATGTTAGTCCCACCTGTTATATTATTTTCAAACTGTTCAATTTATTACAAGAGGAAATGCATGTTTGTTTAAACCCTGGTAGATCACATTTGTCGCAACTTAATGCAACTTCTACAGTGCCGGACAAAATGATAGGACATGTGTAGGGATTGCAATACCGGATACCGGTGCGGATACCAATTGCGTATACCGAATACCGGTATTTCGTGCTATTTTGCAATTTCGTGAGACCGGTATTTGCTAAGTTAAAATACCGGTATTTTCGGTATTAGCTGTAAATAATAAATATTTTTTTTGGTCATCTACTCTTATTTGAAATACCCTGGGGGTGGAAAGGACAACACTAGGATATATAGTGAGAGATGAAATGAAAAAAGACAAGATAAGAATAGAAGCGGGGAAGAGAGCGGTCAGATTTGAGGAGAAAATAAGAAAGGAGGAAAATCGAAAGATACCGAAGGAATGTTGGAGAGAAAGAAGAAAGGACGAAGAAGAGGGAAAACTAGATAGATGGGGAGAGGAAAGAAAAAGGTATTTCTGGCGATGCGGTTTAGGGACGGAAGAGGTGGCAAGATTGAGAGAAGAAGGGGAAGAAACAATAGAGGAGAGAGTGATATGTAGGGATAGGGAGGTTCAAGAGCAGGAAAGGATAGAGAAGGTATGGAAATCAAGAAGCGTTCCCAGGTTCAAGGAAATAAGAACGGTGGGGAGACCGAGATACCTGACAGGAGAAAGAGGAAGAAAAGGGGGACTGAGGTGCGGCAACGAAGAAAGGGCAAACAAATTCTGGGAAAAAGAAGGGAAGAAAGTATGCAGGATGTGCAGAGGAGAGGAGGAGACGCTGGAACATCTCGTAGGGAGATGCAGGGAGATGGAAGAAATAGAAGGAAAAATAGAAGAAATCTTGGATGAAAAGGGGAAAGGAGCAAAATGGGGCAGGAAGCTAAAAGAAAAAAGAGAAACGGTAGAGAAAAAGGAAAGGGAGGAGTGGGAGAATTAAATTAAGATAAACAGTATGGAATAGTGAAGGACATGGAGGGAAAAGGATAAAATGTAGAGGGGGTTAAATTAAATTAAGAAAATGTAAAGGTTTAAAGAATGGAGAAAGGAAGGAAGGAGAGAGAAATGTAACGCCGAAAGGCATATATTTATGAATAAAGATATTACTACTCTTATTTGAAATACGTTCGCCGCTCACGATGTGTGTTTGTGCTTGCCGATCAAAGCACATTGCCGCGGTGACTGCTGAAGCCACTGCGCTCTTTTCGGCGTTATATCGATGTCGCTGTATTCTTTGCAACATTGTGGCGATGAACGACAACGTTTGAGGCATTTTTCTGCCTATAAAGGCGGATCTGGATGATCACAGTTCAGTTGTCGCTCGACTGCGTACAAATTGGCTCTTCCGTTTGTCCTAGTGAAACTGTGCGTAGAAATTTGGAATATAGGACTCACACATGTCTCAGGAAGTATACCACCTACAAAATGTGTAGAAGTAGTCAACTGCAAATTGGAGGAACATGGATTATCTCTAAAAGAAGATGTTGTCTGCGTAACTACCGATGGAGCAACGGTGATGAAAAAAGTTGGGAAGTTGATCGATGCAAATCAGCAATTGTGCTATGCTCATGGAATTCAACTTGGAGTAATCGGTGTGCTATATCAAAAAAATCAAGAGCAAAAAAAGCAAAATACTCTGGATTTAGAAACTTCTGATTCTGATTTCGAAGAGAGTGACAACGAAGAAAATAATAATACAATTGTTGAAAGTACCTCGTTTGAATATGACGAAGATAATAGTAACGAGGACGAAATATTAACTTACCAAGGATTGCTTCCTGTAATTAAAAAAATCCGGAAAGTTGTTAAAATATTTAAACGTTCCCCTACTAAAAATGCCGTTTTACAAAAATATATACTTACTAAAATAAAAAAAGAACTTATGCTAATATTAGATTCTAAAACACACTGGAATAGTTTGTTATTAACGATGGAACGATTTTTGAAATTAAAAGCTGGTCGTGGAAGCATTATGTCGGAAGGATTCCAACTCGTTAACAGCGAATGCAGCAATAAATTTTATGTTGCGATCGCTTGAAGATCAGGACGCGTCACTGTCCGAGGAATTATACAGTGCATTGAAAATTCGTATACAGGAAAGGCATAGCGAACCAGGAAATATTTTAAGGTATTTACATAATTATAACGACTTAAAAAAAGAAAACGGAAAGGAAGAAAAGAAGCTAACAAGGTCAAATTTAATTAAGTTCGTCGTCAATTTCCACAAAAACATTTATGAAAACCAAACGCAAACCTATCCAGAAGAATTCGTTGAAGACGATGTTGATGTTAATATCGAAAAAGAATTGTCTCTCGAGAAGAAATGATAATTAGCTATAAATAAAAAAATTTCCACGAACAATAATACAAAAATAATACAAAAATTATATTTATCCAAAACCGTCGGACGAGAGACCGAGTTGTTAGAAGATGAAGGACATCGAGGCAAATATTTAGAGAAAGTATATCGCTCGTTATTAACGGTACCACCAACCATCGTGGATGCGGAAAGAGCATTTTCAACCGCAGGTAATTTGTGCAGAAAAATACGTTCGAGGCTCAATGACAGTTCAATAGATGCATTATGTTTTTTACAATCACATTTCAAAAATATGAAGTCAATAAATTAGTTAATGTTTTCTTCTATTGAACAACTGTGTTTTTGTACCTTCATGAAAATTCATAATACCGGTACAACGTTTAAAAAAATACCGAATACCGGTATTGTATTTGTGGTCCGGTATTGCAATCCCTAGACATGTGATGTATTTGTATATTTCATATAACACAATAGGATATATGTACATATTACACGCCCTGTATATTAGATATGTCCTTCAAAGTATCCATATAGAATTGCAAGTTTGTATTTTGTACACAAAAGAAATTAGAGGAAGAAGCGTAAACATGGGCTGACTTTGCTCGGTCAAATTGATAGGACGCATGTAATATTTTCTGTTATTATGTACTCTAGCAGTAATCTATCAGCAGTGACTAGAAGCAGACGTGTACATTTTTCAGTTATCTACAACATTTGTGCCATTAAAGTTAAAATGGATCGAGGAAAACAATTAGACAAAAGTGAAACCTACCGAATTTTGTTATCGCGGTCACAAAATCAAACTGTCACGAAAATTGCGAAGTTATTAAATAGAAGCCGTCACGTTGCGTACAACTTCTTAAAAAATCCGAAAACCTACGGGAAAAAGAAAAGTACTGGCAGACCTCGTGCTACAACAGAACGCGACGGACGGGCCATATTACGCGTAGCTTCTAATTATAAGGGAACTGCAAGAACAATCGCTGAAGAAGCAGGTGTTTCAGCTAACATAAGAACTCTGCGACGTATTCTCCAAAGCGGTAAACAAATTAAACGAAAAAAACTGAAAAGAAAACCTCCTCTAAGCGAGCAACATAAAGAAGATCATTGGATATTTTCAACAGTTTTCATAGTAGAATTCGTCGGTGATGTCGGTGTAGCGAGAGACGGTAACATGTTGAAAACAAATTGGTTCCATAAACCTAGCTGGTCGGGAAGATATGTCAATTTTCATTCTCACCATCCAATACAACGTAAAGTCGGTTTTATCAAGGGTCTAATTTATCGTGCTATTTTATTAGCAGATCCAGAGATCAGATTTAATAATTTACAACTAATAAAAGATGTCCTGAGACGCAACGGTTATCCTACCAACTACACATCCAGTATAATTAGGGAACGTATTGATGACATTTATCACCCTCTTCTCGTCACCAAACGAAAAGAGGAGAGATTCGTGAATACGGGACCTATAAACCGGAAAAACATCGTTGTCTTTCCTTATGTTGAAAATATTTCAAATGACATAAAAAGGATCTTCAGAAAAATCGGATTACATACCATCTTTAAAATACCGTGCTATTTGAAAAATCTGTTTCCACCGATCAAAGACAAGCTACCGCTTCTTAAGAACAATAATATTGTTTACTCGATACCTTGTGAAGGATGTAACGAAGTCTACATTGGACAAACACCGAGACTTTTTGAGACAAGAATCAAAGAACATAAACGTAATATTTTTTTAAATCCGTTACAGCATACTGCCTTAACAAAACATTCTTTAGAGTTCGATCATCGTTTTGATTTTGACAACTTAAAGCAATTGAAAAAGAGACTAATTTAGGTAATAGGATACTACTTGAAGCGATTCATACGATTAAACATCCTAGCGCAAATCTTGGGTATGAAAAGCCTACGATTCATGAGTATTACGCGACATTACTGAACCAGTAATGCGTTATGACGAATCCTTTTCCTTAAATAGTTTAGTCCATTTTGAGTTGGTTAAGTACATAACAACTAAAGTACAATTGTTGTCATCAGATGTGTCTCTAATTTTGATCCTCCAATTTTTACCATAACATGTTAAAACATGTTAAAATGTTGTACGGTGGACGTTTCACGGTTTGAAATAACCGCCAAATATCGATTAGTTCATGTTCGATCCATTGATTCTGTTTTGGTTTTCTTGGCTCTATTCGCTTCGTGTTTGTGCCGCAGTAACTTGTGCACTGGCATAGAAACAACATGTGTTTATACATGTTATTTTGTCTTTAGTTTTTTTTTCTAAATCAGGTTGGTAAATTTACTTCTATATTTTAATTATGCAATTGAATCCGTTTGTTCAGCATATTAATACTGTTACCTCTATTTGAAATTTACAGACGCAGGTTTTTCTTCTTTCTTAAAAAGGATCCATATTGGGATCGAAACGTTGAAAGTTTAATCAAACTAGCAAAATTGCTTTATTGTATATCTCTGATCGAACCTTTGCGCCGAGATCATTTTTACATCTTGTTATTAACAATCTTACGATCGATAATCAAAACACATTTAATAAAGGAGATCGTTTAAAGTTTGCTCGCGATCATGTTTTGTGGAAAAAGAAGTGGTGAAGTGTGATATTTAGCGATGAAAAGAAATATAATTTGGACGGTCCCGATGGCTGGAACTACTATCTCCACGATCTAAGGAAATGAGAACAATACTTAAGCCGTCGACAAATGGGTGGCGGAAGTGTCATGGTGTGGGCCGGTATTGGATATCGGCGAAAAAATGACAAATTTTTTATCGGGCCGTGTAAACAGCAGAAAATATCTTGAATTAATAGACGATCGGTTAAATAAGCACGCGACTCGTATTGCAGGCGGTACGTTTATTTTTCAACGGGATAACGCTGCAATGCATACCGCAAGATGTGTTAAAACTTATTTTAGTTCTAAAAATGTGACATGCCTCGAGTTTACCCGACCTTGATATTACTGAAAATATATGGGCAGAACTTTCAAGAAACGTTTATGAGAATGGAAAACGATACGAAGATGTAACGGAATTAAAACAAAGTATTGTTACAAATTGGAGTCTTTTAAGACAAAAACGTATTAAAAAATTGTTTAAATCAATTCCGAATCGCTTGGTAGATGTTATACAGCGAAAAGGTGGTTTAACTAAATATTAATTTGGAATTCAACAGAATATTTCTGTTCAAACAATTGTATTTTTTAATAGTGTTCCATCATTTTGTCCGACTAAAATCAATACGTGTCTACATAATTTTCTCTAATTTCTTTCGTGTACAAGATACAAACTTGTAATTCTATATGGATACTTTGAAGGACATATCTAATATGCAGGGCGTGTAATATGTACGTATATCCTATTCTGTTATATGAAACATACAAATACATCAAATGTCCTATCATTTTCCGGTACTGTATAGAAAGAACTGGACAAAAAAATAAAAAAATTTCTCACGCAAGTAAAACCTGCGGGTTCGGTGACTTCCGGTGTCCGTTCAGAGGTAATTAATGTCCGCTTTATCTGGGAGTTTGCGAATCGATCTAAAACATGATGAATGATTCGTACGTGTCGCTGATCATTAGCGGATCGGGAATCGCGATACAATGGGATAACGGGGACTTGCTCGACACGGGGCCAGAAGGTCGAAGACCATGAACCAATTTCAGAGGTAATATGCGAGACGATTCCGTGAACACACGCGAGGGTGGCGGCGTAAAAGGTCGTGCCGCCACAGCAGCGCTGAAGTAGGCATTCAAATAAACCATCTAGGCGCTGGCTTCCACTTTCTGTTATCCAGCAGCGTGGAAGCAACCCTCTTAGAATACTTCCGACGCGAGCAGTAAATTCCATCGAGGCACCGACGTTTCCACTCGTCCCGCTCCTTTCCGCCGCCGGTGGCTTTTCTTTTTTCTCTCGCGAGTCTCCTTCGTATTTTGTTTTCCACGAGAAATGTCTTCTCGGCTCGGCTAAGATTCGAGTGGCCGAATCGTCATCCCGGCTTTTCTTTTCCTTCCTCTCCTCCTTCTCCTCTCCGCCCTTCTGCATATCCCTTTTTTACTGCTCGTTCCAGTTCCGCTATTTTTTTCTCTCTACCGCCCGCGTTTTTTCGGTTGCTATACTTCGTCATTAGCGTCCAGGCAAATTGTAATTGCAATGTTTTCCACCCTCGCGAGGACAACCCGACGGCGCCCTTAAAATCCTGCGGCTTTCCCATCCACCCACCCACCCCATTATCCATCCTCCCGCGCCAATGGGATGGAGTTAAGTCACCAGCCAATGAAATGATCGCACAATCGGATCCACTGCTCTCTATAATCTCGTTAGGGGAGCCGAGCCTGTACAGTCGGCCACGAAAGTCTAAATGGCTCTATGTACAAGCGACACAGTTTTACAATCTTGCGGGTACCTACACCCCGTGGCAGAATGTTCCCGATCGGATGCATTGAAACGGATTTTAGAGGAAACATTCACAATTTAGAAGTATAAAATATTACTTTACGGAGTTAAAACTGATGGGAAATGAAAAGGGGCTTATCAACGAATGAAAAACAACAAAATAACATAAGCTTACATTTATTATGGCAAAGAAACGAACAAATAAACAAATTGTTACTCGGAAAAAAGTTTCCGATCGATAGAACTGCTGGAAGAAAATTTCCGATCACGACTAGAATCAGTAAAAGCGTGGCAACTCCTCGAATGTTAGAAACGATCATAGAGACATCACAGAAACGTAAGTACAAGGTAATCATGTCTGAAATATCAGTTCGTGGTACTATTCCATTCGGTACAGACGTAAATTAAAAGTCCGTGGTATGCCATCACGCCAGTTGTATTCAAACGATATAAAGTTGAGAATAATTGAGCTTCTCGAGGATGGTAACGCTCAAAAAACGGTGGCAAATATGATAGGATGCAGCCAAAGCGCTATCAGTGATTTAAAAAAGAAGTATGAAGAAACGAGAAGTGTAATAAACAGGAAGAAATGTGGCCGTCCTCGTGCAACGTGTAAACGAGACGATAGGAAGTTACGTAATATTGTTAAAAATACGAGGCGATCGACTTCGGAACAGATAAATATAATATGGGCACAAAATGTTTCGAATCGTACCGTTCGAAATCGTCTAAACGAGATGGGTTTTGCATTCCGAAAAGCTAAAATAAAACCTTTCCTAACAAAAAGGCATAAGAGAGAACGGTTACAGTGGTGTAGGGACTATGCAAATTGGGCAGTGACGGACTGGTACGAAGTAATATTCAGTGACGAGTCACGTGTATGTGTTGGAACCGGGGACGATACAGGAACATTCGTGTGGCGAAGACCTAATGAAAAATTCGATAAAGATTGCTTAAATTTTAAAAAGAAATATCCAGAGTCATACATGATTTGGAATTGTATAACTGAGAAAGGAGTGGGAAAATTATGCATTCTTTATCAGAACGTCAATTCAGAATCATACATCCATATTCTTGAAAATTTCTTGATTCCCAGCATCGAAGTATGGTTCGAAGATTCCCCAGACTTCATTTTCCTAGACGATAATGCCAGTTGTCGTCGTAGCAAGCAGTAAAAGATTATTTACGGCATAACGGCATTAAAACGATGCACTGGCCAGCCAACAGTCCAGATCTCAATCCCATAGAAAACATATGGGCAAAATTAAAACTATTTATCAACGAAAAGAAGCCAACTAATAAAGAATACCTTCGGCACGCTATACGACAATCATGGGAAGAAATCTCACCTACAAACTGTAAAGATCTAATCGAATCCATGCCGCAACGTATTAAAGAAGTCATACGTAAACGTGGGGATGCATCAAAATACTAACGCACAAATTAATTTATGTTGATACATCGAAATCGGAAACTTTCTTCCAGCAGTTGTATCGATCGGAAACTTTTTTCCGAGTAACAATTTGTTTATTTGTTCGTTTCTTTGCCATAATAAATGTAAGCTTATGTTATTTTGTTGTTTTTCATTCGATAATAAGCCCCTTTTCATTTCCCATCAGTTTTAACTCCGTAAAGTAATATTTTATACTCCTAAATTGTGAATGTTTTCTCTAAAATCCGTTTCAATGCCTCCGATCGGAAACATTCTACCACGGGGTGTATAAGTACAGTGGCCGAAATTTCTATAAAGTCATCTTCATATTCGTAGATATTTGAAAAATATCACCATTATTGTTGATTTATCGTATCTGATCTTGTGCCTTGTTAACACTCGGATAGAGGGACCACGCACTCTAGACCGCTGTGTTCACTATTTAGGCTTGTTTTGATTTTTTCTGCATGATGCAGAACGCAAGTGCAAAGTTTCTATAAAGTCACGTTAGTGTTTCTCTGGATTCCGAGCAGAGAACTACGGTAAATTTGAAATATCTTAAAAGTATTAGTTTTAGAAGTCATAGCAATCCTCTTTCTTATCATTCGATTCACGTGTATTAGAATGCCGAGAGGAAAAGTGCTAACAATTGAAGAAAAAGCGTCGATCGATGCTTATAAAAATATGGACTGCTTTAATCGTGCATTTGCTAAGAAAATTAATCGTTCGTATACTGTAATTAATAATTATATCAATTCACATGAAAATTACGGAAAAAATCATTTTAAAGGTGGTAATAAAAAATTGTCAAAGAGACAACTATCATTATTAATGAGGTCTGCGGCTAAGGAAAGGAAAAATGCTGCACAATTTCGAGCTGAATTGGAGTTGTTACTGAATTCCAGTAACAACAAGACGTGTGCAACAACTTTTCAATTCTTCTGGGCAATTTGTGTGGACAAAAATGCAACGTAAACCAGGCCTAAAAGAAGTACATAAACAGGCCCGTCTTGATTTCGCACGGGCACATATGTTCTGGACGAAAGAGTGGGAGTCTGTAATTTTTTCAAATGAGAAAAAATTTAATTTGGATGAGCCTGATGGATCTGAGAAATGAGAAAGGTAAAAAACTGGCAAAAAAACTCCAATGTGTTACATAAATCACAAAATGAATTCGGAAAATTATACAGATTTGTTAGACATGGTACTATTACTCTTTACAGAAAATATTGAAGATGACAATTTGATTTATCAGCATGATAATGCTGCGGTACACGCGTCGAAGCACACAAAGCAGTGGCTTCTTGAAAGAAACATCAATGCTTTGCCATGGCCTGTTTGTTCCCCTGATATAAATCCTATTGAAAATATTTGGGGTATCATTGCGCGACAAGTTTATAAAAACTGCAAACAATGCAACTCCATTAGCGAATTAAGGGATGCGGTGAATGAAGCGTGGGTGTCTGTTAAAACATAAAACGCTACAAAAGTTAGTTTCGTCGATTCCCAATCGTATTCTTAATATAATTCAAAAGAATGGAGGTTACACCAGATATTGAAATAGAAATAATAAAAAAACAATCGTTCATTTCAACTTTATCCGTGTAAAACGAAAGTGACATTATAGAAATTTCGAAGTTTGT
>CM052200.1:1250758-1264462 GCA_028455805.1 Lasioglossum figueresi
GAACATTCCAGAAGGATCGAGACTGACTGCGGCCAATCACGGGCTCGATCGGCTGCTCGCGTTAGCCTCGAAATCAGACGCCACGTGTTCGCGCTGCTGGAATGGTTGTGAGACAAAATGGCGCTCGGGCGCGAACCAATTCTTGAACAATTGGTAACGGCCTATTTAATCGTCATAACTACAGTAATTAATTGTAAAATAAAACCATCCGATGCATGAATAATTATTGTAACTGCGACGATTTCAAATAAATCATACCACCTCACCGATTATTAAAGTCTATCTCGTTGTCAAGCAATTCATTATAATTCTATTGATTTCGATATCAATATATGATAAAATTAATAATTACCCAAATAGCGATTAATCACTTAATTTCTCTAGATTCTAAAATATACTTAATTTGCTTTTTCTTTTTAATGCTTCATACAATTTTTAGGATTCCAGATATTCAGTCAATTCTATTCGATAGTAATCGTCTGACGCGTCTGGCCAGAGCCAACTGATTCTACTTCCTGCATATACCAGAAGACGCGAATCCGGCGGATTTTCGAGCTGATTTTTCTTGCAAACGAGACGTTAAACAAAAAAATGTTATTCCTTCGGATCGACTTGTTTCTGCATGTAGAATCACTACTTGACTGCTTGTGCCATGGAACCGAGCTTGCTCCGAATAATAACGGAAAAGTCGTCGACCACCCAGCAAACCCGAAGCATCGATTATTCATAACACTCCGGCAATAGCTTGCGATCGGCCAAATGTATTAGCCAGCGAAGAGAAAAGGAACGGTAAAAGCGGGCTGGGAGTTAAATAAAAAGACGATCGGAGAAATGCGGGAGAGTAGAGGAGAG
This sequence comes from Lasioglossum figueresi, assembly GCA_028455805.1. Classification (NCBI taxonomy): domain Eukaryota; kingdom Metazoa; phylum Arthropoda; class Insecta; order Hymenoptera; family Halictidae; genus Lasioglossum; species Lasioglossum figueresi. The sequence continues at coordinate 1,251,611 of CM052200.1, forward strand.
GAGGAGAGAGAAAGAGAAAGGACCGATGGCCCATTAGAATTCGCATGATGTAAGCGGAAACACGAAGGAGGAATGGAGCTTGCAGGCCGCGACAATAAAACTCCGCCGCAGCCGGGCGTAGAACAGGAACAAATCGCTTTAAAATTTTATGAGCGGTAACGTTCCTGCCTCTCCTTTAAAAGCTTTTTCTTAAACTGGCCATTAAGGTTCCTGCAGATCTAGGCTGGATGTTACACTAATGTTCTTATCCACTTATTGCGCCATCACTTCGAGCACGGAACCGACTCCGACACTGAGCCGAAGGGAAACGACAGACTCGTTTCAACGTAAAATCCACTCGATCCGGCGACAAAGTTTCGCCCGATCCTTTTTCGTGGTCAAATAAAATTGGCTTTCACAGCGGGCCGAAGCACCTCGAATATTTGAACAGGCTGAGACGCCAGAATTTGATGCCCCCGGAGTTAGACCCACCGCTTTTCATTCCCTTCGCGGCAGTCCGCTTTAAGACAGATTAAAATCGATGCGCATTCTACTGGCACGGTCCTCGTTTTATGCCCGCCGCACGAACGCTCCTCGAAAGAAACGGTCTTTGCTTTTTCACGCATACCAATTTCGAAATGGCTCCCATAAATAAGAGAAAGATTTCATATTGGGCTCAGATTCACATTATTTCCATCTAGATATTTGATCTACTCGTTTTTCTCGTAAATGCATAACGTTTAGTCTCAATTATCAATTATTATTAATTTTGGTAAGGGAAGGAAGAAGAATGTTCCGTCGTAAAACCCTGTGCGAAGGGACATGCGCGCGACCATGAAGATCAGATAGGCTACCTATTAACCCTTTGTACTCCGAATTATTTTTCAATTTTTTTGCCAACAATTCCCTACTATTTTAAGCGTTTCATTTACAATTTACTTCAAAAGACAGTTCCTTGACTGCTGCTTATTTTAAACAATTTTGTTTACTAATTGTATTAAATACAGCTCTCAAACTTTGGTGTAATTTATACTTCTGGAACTTATATTTGTTTTTAACTAAAAAATAAGAAATTAAATAAAGAAAGAAAGAACCAAATACATATAAAAACCAGTTTTCTTTACATTTTTCTTTCTCTGACAACATTTCTCTTCTTTCTCTAACATTTTTCCATGTAAATTTCAGATTTTAAAGAATTTATCAGTGTTACCTACTTCTGTGCAGAAAAAAAAGCTTTTTTTGTGGTAACACTGATAAACATACATATGTATCAGCCTAACGCTTCAGTTTTGCTATGATTCCACATTTTTTTCTTTTTTTTACTAACATCTTTATTGCTATTAATGGATCTGAGTAAATCTAAGCCCTTTATATATTTGTTGCTATGATTCCATGTTGGCATCTCGTCTAATTAGCTGAACTAAAATTGGCTCTAGTCTTGCTCTGCATCAAAGAGGATCTCTGTCTTCGTGAACGTAATATGGGGAAATCTCTGTTATGCGAATGCAATCACGGGAATCGATTTTTTATCCTTAGACGAGCATATTTTGAGCTGCACCAAGGTTTATTTGATAGAGTACGGTTAAATGCACCACGTTCAACTGATGATTGAACGAGAAAAGTCTTTTAGAGACAGGTAAATACATTGAAATTGTGTTTTCTCGATTTTTTTCCTGCTTTGGACACTCATATTGTTAGATATAAACATAATCTCGTTAAATCATGAGTTATAAGCCCTCACCCAGCCCAAAATTTGCTCAAATAAGGACAAAAAACCGATTCCCGTAAACCCATTTCCGACCTAAAATCTAGTTACGAGGTGCGATGAAAAAGTAAGGTGACTTTTTATTTATTCATCAATATTTATGTTGTCCCCTTCAAAGTAATCCCCCTCGGATATAATACACTTGTGCCAGCGCTTTTTCCAATCCTCGAAGCACTTCTGATAAGCACTTTTTGGTATAGCTTTGAGCTTTTCCACCGATGCATTCTTTATATCCTCGATCGTTGCAAATCTCCGTCCTTTGATGGGTCTCTTCACTTTTGGGAACAGGAAAAAGTCGCAGGGAGCCAAATCCGGTGAATACGGTGGCTGAGGCACGATCGTGGTGTTGTTTCTGGCCAAAAAATTACTCGCAAGCAACGATGCGTTGTCGTGATGCAAAATCCATAAATTGTTTTTCCAAAATTCGTAATACTCCTTATTAACCGTACGACCTTGTGATAAGAACTCCTGATGCGCTACGCCATGATAATCGAAGAAAACGGTGAGCAAAACCTTGACATTTATCGAACCTGGCGTGCTTTTTTCGGTCTTGGCTCTTCCGGGGACTTCCATTGGGACGATTGAACTTTGGTTTCGACGTCATAACCATATACCCATGATTCGTCACCAGTTTATGACCCTTTTGAGCAAATCAGGATCATCATTGACGTCGTTCAACAGCTCCTGAGCGATGCTCATGCGACGTTTCTTCTGGATAAAATTAAACAGTTTCGGAACAAAACTTCGCTGACACAAGTCTCATGCCCAAAACATCCGTTAAAATTGCTTGGCACGAACCAAACGAGATGCCGACATCATCGGCAACTTCTCTAATGGTAATTCGACGATTCCCCAACACTATATTCTTCGCTTCTTCAACGTTTTCATCGGTTGTTGACGTGCTGGGGCGTCCAGGGCGGGCTTCGTCGTTAACATTTGCTCCGCCTTCTTGGAAGAGCTTGTACCACTTATAAACATTTTTTTTACTCAGAGTACATTCACCGTATGCCACTGTCAACATTTCAAGTGTTTTGGAGCACTTGATTCCATTTTTTACACAAAATTTCATGCAAATTCTTTGATCCATTTTTTTTCGACAGCAGAAAATCGCCGAACACGCAAAACACTTCTGACCTTTATGCTTCTCGCGAACAAACAAAAAATGCTATATAGCTGAAACTGTGAACATATGTTCGGGACGAGTGTACCAGCATAAGAAAAAAAAGGAAACGAAAATAGACTGTATGTATCCCGCGAAATTCAAAAAGTCACCTTCCGTTTTGATCACCCCTCGTAGATTCTAGTTCCGTTCTGGTTTTGTCACATGACTACCCTTCCCCCTTAAGGACACGCAGCTGACGAACACACGCTGAACGTTTTGGCTGCACAATCAAATTGTTCCACTCGGTCGCGACGAGTAACAGGGTAACAGTTTCGCGAATTTCGTAGTCGGAACGCGTTAAAAGAACGGCAGCCCAATCATCGAAACAATTCTCTGCCGCGGCAAGAACTCTCAAAGGGCAACGCCTGGCCCTATCCTCGAACAGCTATCCAGAAGAACTCCGCACAGCCCTCATTTTCCAGTCTATCTTCCGTGCGCTCTCTCAATCTCTTTTCTCCGGCTGTATGTAACCACTGCCTAAACCTACTCAGCGGGCGTATCTTGAACAAACACGTTACCATTTCCTTTTGGCGAGGGCCGTGCTCTGCTCGCCAGGGCTTTCTCTTTCGAATCTTTGATCCCCGAAGGCCAGCTAAGTCTTCGAGCACCAATAACAAGGCCGGTTTCAGTTCCCGTGTTCCCGGCTCATTCAAAATTCAAACCAGACGCGCCGGCTACCTACGCCCCCTCACCGGGAAAGAGAACCTGCGGGGAACGCCGCTTTTTCAATGGCTCGTCGCCACGGTAATTCTATAGTGTTCATTCGCGTGAAAGGAACACAGTTGCGGATGTAGGTGTGTTCGTGTTTTCAGAAATTCTTCACAGCGTTTCTGAGAGAAACATTCTCAGAAATCCCTTTTTTCTTACCGACTGACTGAGAGTGATCTCTCGACTACGAGTGGCAATAATGTGATTTTGTTCTTTACGTAAAGAAAATCGAACTAGGTTCTCTAAAAGACAACATATTACAGATCCATAAATTCGTCTGCAAGGTCAGACAATATTTACGATCGCTATAATGATGCGTACGAGTCCTGAGCCCCATTCTCGTGTCAACGAGATTACAAGTGTTAACCCATTGCCATATTTTAACGAGTCAAACTCGTGTTGAAGATTTTAACAAAGTCTAACAAATATAAATATTATGCGTTTCTTTTTAGATGAAATCAAATTCGATTCGTTCTTTAATTAATGTTTAAGCATTAAAATAAATGTTGTCATGCAGAAAATATAAATTTTCTTGTCTCTTCTACGACATTTTTGGTGATAAAGACGTTTTAATCACTGTAACCGTAAAGAAAATGGTACGGCATTCTTTAAAAGACAACAAATTGCAGATCCATAAATTCGTCTCGAAGGTCAGACAACACTTACGATCGCTATAATGATGCGTACGAGTCCTGAGCCCCATTATCGTGTCAACGAGATTACAAGTGTTAACCCATTGCCGTATTTTAACGAGTCAAACTCGTGTTGAAGATTTTAACAAAGTCTAACAAATATGAATATTATGCGTTTCTTTTTACATGAAATCAAATTCGATTCGTTCTTTAATTAATGTTTAAGCATTAAAATAAATGTTGTCATGCAGAAAATATAAATTTTCTTGTCTCTTCTACGACATTTTTGGTGATAAAGACGTTTTAATCACTGTAACCGTAAAGAAAATGGTACGGCATTCTTTAAAAGACAACAAATTGCAGATCCATAAATTGGTCTCCGAGGTCAGACAATATTTACGATCGCTATAATGATGCGTACGAGTCCTGAGCCCCATTCTCGTGTCAACGAGATTACAAGTGTTAATCCATTGCCGTATTTTAACGAGTCAAACTCGTGATGAAGATTTTAACAAAGTCTAACAAATATGAATATTATGCGTTTCTTTTTACATGAAATCAAATTCGATTCGTTCTTTAATTAATGTTTAAGCATTAAAATAAATGTTGTCATGCAGAAAATATAAATTTTCTTGTCTCTTTTCCGACATTTTTGGTGATAAAGACTTTTTAATCACTGTAACCGTAAAGAAAATGGTACGGCAAGGGTTTGAGAACGAGGTGTGATAAAGAATGTTACGAAATCATAGCTTCAGACGTCCTCTTGGAAAACAAAGTAACTTCTACTGGAAGCGATTGTTTCCGGAATAGTTCAGGGGATAATTGCGGACTCAAATCAAATGGAAGACCTATCGCAAACGGAGCCTTATTCGTACGCATTCCGCGGACGGTGTAACTCGAGGAGGAACGATTCCCCCCAGTGGAATTGTCGCGTCTCGCGGTAGAGCCGCAAGAAAGAAGCGCGAGGGAACATTTCCATTATGAGGACGCCCCACTCTTAAACCGACGCAAAGTACAAAGTGGAAGATGCTAGATATCTGACTTCGTGCCGGGGCTCGGAAGAGACGTCGTCACTGTATCTTCATCGCGTCGACGGGATCGCGACAGTCTGTTCCGTCGACCGCCGCGCTGCGCCCTGCCACGGCAATTCCACCCGGAACGGCGAAAGGAATTCCGCCCTCACCTGTTAGTTTTATCTTTGAACGGTCCGTTTCGTTTAAGTCGTTCGCCACGCAAGACATCTGCTGCCCCAGATTCGAGACGAGCTCGAGATCTCCCGAGAAGCGGCTGGGGAGACTCTAAAACCTCGGATCTCGGTGATTTTTTATTCGAACTCTCTCTCCATCCGAGAATCTTCGGTTTGTACGGGTGACTAATTCGAAAAAGAACTAGTTGGAAGATACAGTATGTATATTTATTTATTTGTTTCCTTACGAGATACCTCCTATCCTCCTATCCTCTTCGACGTCTCGGATCGATCTGTCGATCCTCCCTCAAATGTGCGAACGAAATTGATTTACCTTCGCTCGAAAAATGAGTTAAAGTCAGCCTCGATATCAAAGAAGATTCCCAATACCTCGCAACGTAAACTGCTATGAAGCAGCTACCTGTTTCCATGAATAAAACCGAGTAATCCCGCCGAGATGCACGAATCTCTGCAAGGATTCCGTTGCGCTCCCGATCGCGTACGATGGATCGTTCGACGGCTAAAAAAGGAATAGCCGTTCAAACGATCCTGATAATTGTCCTGTCGCGGTGGAAGGAGCTCAAAGTTTTTTTGCTTCCTTCTACCTAGAAAGAGAGAGGCGTTCGTCCCTCCTTCCGCAGTCTATTAAAAGAGTTTAGTCGAGAGACAGGTGAAGCTGGAGATCGTAAGAGCTAAAGGGAGAAACAGTACGGGGGAAGAGAATACGGGGCGAGGTAACTCGATTTACCCCCGGTGGACTCCACTTCCCTTTATTACCGTCTCAAAGCGATCTTATCGCAGCCTAAGGGGTGGAGAAGAGGGGCGCAGGCGGACCCAGAGGTACGGAAGAGTCTCGCAGCCACGGAAAAGAGCCATCCCTTCTTTACTTCTTCTCCCTTTTACGGGGCAAAATAGGTTTCAGAGGGGAGGGGCAGGCAGGAGAGGTTAAGAGACGGCGGACACGCCGGAAGGCCGGTCCCGGTTACGATCGGACTTCGGCTACGGGACCGGTTACTCGTTAAATCAGCACACATGGCGAAACTTCCTGTGTCGCGCTGCCGGGGCCACGCGCTCGTTACACGCTCGCTTAAATTCCGAACCGCAGACCCCCGAAGACCGCGAAAGAACACTCCCACACACCCTCTACACGGGATCCTCCGACGAATAATTACGCCGTTCAACGAGCTTTTTGCTAGCCACCACGCCGCCACCTTGCCCCTTACCGCTGGTAACAGATTGCAGCGGCCTCTGTCACCTGGGTGAATTGTACCTGCTCCCTGCTTAGAGGATTCGCTCGTTTGCTGTGGTCAGCTAGAGGATTCTTGCGCGAACAGAACTCGTTAACCCCCCAACTGGCGGATATAATCGTCATCGGTAAGCACGGAATGAAAATTATTACTTTATCAACGTTGAATCAACTAGGATTCGTAATAATATTTCATTACAATAACCGTGTACACAGTTTCAATTTCTTTTCAATACATCTTTAATCGTTTCATTGTCCAGCAAAAATATTTAAATAATTGAGAAACGCTGTCGCATTAATTTCGATCGATTAAAATGATTTAGAAAAGAAACGGATGAGCGTGTACTGTAGCTACTGTAGCTTGCGAGTAGAATGTGAAAATAACGTGCATCGATTGCGTCGGAAGAAGGTTGGCAGAAAATCGAGGCAAAGAAATGGCGAGACATGGACGGAAGTAGCAGTTTCGCGAGTTGGTAATGTGCACCGTAATGGCGACTTATCATCGCGGAACCCCGCGACGTCTCCATAGAAGTCGGTCGGGCACAATTATGCGATATCCGATTCTAAGCGTTCCGCCGTAAATTATACGGAATAATATCGTTTCGCGATAATGGCTGATAATCGAGTTATAGCGTGAGGAGTCTGCGCCAGCGATCCCAGCGCTACGCGGCGGGCGCGCGTTGTAAACGGAGCAGAGACGAAAAGGAGATTGACTATTGAATTACGCGGCAGTTACACGGAATAATGGACGCCTCGCAAAATCCTGCAACTTCGACAGTCGCTGAAAGCGGCCGAGCGACGCGTTTCGATCCCCGCAACGACAGGGATTGCTGTCTGTTTGCGCGTTGTCCGCCGATTTCGGTAAACACGGCACGAGCACGCGGCAGCAACGTGTGCTACATCGTGATCACCTGTGATCGAGTGCACTTCGACCCCGGGCACGTCCCACGAGGATACTTTTGAAACGTGTGTATGGAAAACACTGGCCGGACAACTGGCGTGATTTCCTTTTTCGGCCGTCAGGTCAATCGCAACCCTTAACGACCCCCGCAATACGGTCATTTTGCAATCGACATTGTCAAGAGAATTTTTGTTACGAATTTCGAGAACGGAGATACAGCTGCACTGTAACTTGGGTAAACGAAAATGTTTGCCTTTCATCTATGTAATCCAGCAGATTCGGGCGAAAAAAATGCCAAAATCAAAGTTTCCATTCGAGGAAATTAGCGGATCAAAACCAAAAATCTCTGGTTTCCCAAGGTACAGTTCGACCAAACATACTCTTCGTTGACCGGTTGAAAAATGCCACTTTTCTGTCAATAATCCAACAAATTTGGGCGGAAAAATGTCAAAAATCCAAGTTTCCATTCTAAGAGATTAGCGGTTAAAAACCAACATTCTCTGGTTTCCCAAAGTACAGTTCAACCGAACATACTCTTTGTTGACCGTTTGAAAAATGCCACTTTTCTGTCAGTAATTCAGCAGATTTGGGCGAAAAAATGCCAAATATCCAAGTCTCCATTCTTGGAGAATAACGACTCAAAACCAAAAGTCTCTGGTTTCCCAAAGTACAGTTGGAACCAAACATACTGTTTGCTGACCGGTTGAAAAATGCCACTTTTCTTATCAGTAATTCAGCAGATTTAGGCGAAAAAAAGCCAAAAATTCAAGTTTCCATTCTAGGAGATTAGCGGTTCAAAGCCAAAAATCTCTGGTATCCCAAAGTACAGTACAACCGAACATACTCTTAGTTGACCGTTTGAAAAATGCCACTTGTCTGTCAATAAACCAACAGATTTGGGGGAAAAAATGCCAAAAATCCAAGTTTCCATTCTAAGAGATTGGCGGTACAAAACCAAAAATCTCTGGTTTCCCAAAGTACAGTTCAACCGAACATACTCTCTGTTGTCCGGTTGAAAAATGCCACTTTTCTGTCAGCTGCTATGCGTGTAGTTCGTTTTATTATTAATCATGAAAGTGTATTCAAACAACAAAAGCAGATATATTGAAAAAGTACTCGCCCTTCAGCAAAACGTTCAACGCTCGTGTATCAACATCGGTACGAAAGATGTTATTACGATCGAAACGCAAAGGGACGTCAAGTCGAAGAGTTATCGTATTATACACTGCAAGTTTACAGCCGTGTAACAATTTGCCTGCCTGTACATGCAATTTAAAAGTTTTCCAAGTTTAATAAAAACTTCCGTAATTAAACGACCTAAGAAGCGACGGTGGTTCAGCGAGAAATTAAAAGCGGTCCGAAATTAATTCACGTGAAAGTCACGTAACGAATATGCTGCCGCGAGATTCGATACGAACGCAGCAAGCGTAATAAAATAGAATATACAAAGGGGATGGATTTGTCGAATGGATGTATTATTCATCTTCGATATATAAAATTGCCTCATCGATAAATATTTGCAGAGGACGCGAAACACCGCGGTTGATAACGCGACTCGACCAAAGAAATATTCGGCAACAAAGGGGCGGAGCGTTCCGGAAGCAAATCGAGGCATCGATGTCACAAGGGTTGTTCGAGATCGATATCCTCTCGGCCGCAAAACACGAGCGCAACGTGGACAATTTCCTAATGTCGGGATTACACGAGCGAACGCGCAGAATCGGATATCCGGGGCCAGAAGTTAAGCTCGGTAAGCTGTCAATTTCGAGAGGTCGATCGCTTTTTATCTGATCCGGACCGATGCGATCGGCCGAATGTGTCCTGGAGGAACGCGCGGCCTGACCGAAAAAAACCTGTAGAAGACACAAACGGGGGAAAAAATCAATAATTGCGAACCTTCCTAATTTCCCAAGTGTACGGCGAGCCAGGCAATTTTGCCCCGCGCTATTTGTATTGGTGCAAATAAAAATACGCTTCGCCCCCGGAACGACGTGCGAACCGATGGAGAGTACCAAGAAGGAAGATCAAGGGCCGAACGGGGAGAGAAGAGATCGAAGAGAGGAAGAGACTGTCGGATCTCGCCGGTAAGTTTCAATGACGGAAGTTGTACCTAACTCGGACGACCTCGGCGCTGCTGGTCCCCGGAAATAGAAATTTCTTCGTCCTTTATTCCCTTTCGCCGGGAACGATCCTTATCGCTGTCGAGATAAACGCGAAACTTTCTTTAATAAATAAACATTGTTACTCCCGGGGCCCGCCTCTGTCCAGCGTCATCCCCCCCCCCCTTCTCCCCCTCCTCTTTCTGTTAAATGAGTCGTTCCGATGAGGAAGAACGGGGGCTAGGAAACACTGACAAGACGAAATTGAATGTAATGAAAAGTTCCACTCGTCGCGATAGTCTGCAACAGATTTTTCCGCCTCCGGTATTTACACTACGCTCTGCTAGACATTAAACTCGTCTCGAGACACCGTTCCGCATAAAATTAATCTGCTCGCTTCTCAAAAGGTAGCATTCCAGAATGTTAGGCGAGTTTTGTGCGTGGACAATGCGCGCGAACCCCGGAGTAACGAGTGGAGTCCGTGCACGTGAACCCCGGTCGGCGAATACTATAGGAGATCGAGGTGATATCGCTACGCTAAGCGAGATACTACAGAACAATGAATAAAAGCCTTGCGCGTGAATGTGCCAGCCCATTCGCAGTTGGTTCTAAAAGCTAAAAGAAATTTGATTGCTTTAACCTCTCCCAACAAAAACGTACCCGAGTGAACAAATCCTTCTCCACTTTAACAACAACCGTTAACCGTTAATCCAACGGCGACTTTGTTAACTGCATACTGAACCGTTTTTAGGGGGTTGAGAACTTGCTCGGCGCAGCGCGAGGAAGCATGTAACTCTTAAGAAGCGTTTAAAAATTTTAATTTGAGAACTTGCAAGATTCTTTTTCGAGTTTCGCGTAACTAGGAACTTACTCAAGCTACTCGGGAACCAGTTAATGCAAATGCAACAGCGGCTCGCCGTGCTTGCTGGTTTTTGTACATTCCACTTTACTGCCATGCGATTCCGATGCATTTACATTCGAATCCGTCGATTAACAGGAACACGTATAATCCCATTCGGAGGTAGGTACGAGCTGGAAATTCCCTTGAACACTGAACGCGATCGGCGGAAATGAATTCGCGGTGGCCATTATCGAATAAATTCGTGTCGGTGGCCTCGCTCGATCACCGGCGATCGCGGAGTTGTGAGAGAAGAATGGCTCGGCAAGTGGAAAGTTCGAGGAGACACCGTTAATTATATCGTTTATGGGGTGCCACGACGGCGAATCGGTCGAATGAAAGACGAGCGATCGCGAACGGTTTTCGAGTTGGTTCAGGTTTGTCGCCAACTGGAACGCGCAAGAGTTTATGTGGCTAATCTATACAGGTCGCACGTATACAGAGAGATTGCGGAAAGAAATAGAGAGGGTTTGCAGTGGACGAAGAGATTATTGAAGACAGAAACGAGGGGAAACTCAATTCTAAAGGGCAGTTTCGCGATCCAATCTGGCAATTGGCCAATCTAAAATGAAAACTTGGCCGGGCCGGCTATATGCTCGTTCGAGGACCCGGGAGGGCGTAGAATTGGCTTCAAACTGGGCGTTAATCTCACAAAGGGTTCCAAACAACGAAAGACGTACGCCGCTCGGCCAAATTATTGCTCGTTTGCCGATTGCTCTATCGAAACGCTGCTCCGTTTCTTTCGTAACAAAGTATTCCTTCCAAAGTATTCCAAAGTCCTTTAATTTCAACGCAGAAGCGAAAATTGTATTTTACGACTCTTCCGAAGAATATTTTCTTTTTCAAATTTTACAAGATCGCGTTTAACAGATTGATATAATTACGAAGACATTTGAATATTACGAAGATATTCAAATTAACGGTGTCTGGCAAGAACAGACGCGTTCTCGGTCGAATTCCTTTCGCAAAGGAGGGACAAGAAAATTTCGAAAATTGCGCCGGAGGTCAAAGCTCGCCCCGAAACGCGATTTCTGGAGTAAGCCGAAGTTCACTGGGCAGCGATCTCAATTTCTGGATTCCGGAATCGAGTGAACGGGCAATAAGGTTGGCCCGGCGTTCCGCAGGGCCAGACACAATCAAAATTCACTCGCGGTAAGAGTCAACAATTTCGAAGGAAGAGAGCGTTGCTGGGTGTAGGAGAGCGTAGCGATGCAAGGAATTCGCATGGCCCGCAAAAACCGAATCGTCGCCGGGCGTCTACACGCTTAGATATCCTGGGTACAGAGTATAGAGTATACGTAGAAGCAGGGAGAGCCCTTGCAAGTGTTGAGAGACGTCGAATTGCAGGCCGTCCACTGGCAAAACGCGGTTTGGCCAAGTCGCAGACGACGAGTTCTTGTCCACGTGGAAACACCTGCACCAACACGGTGCCGCCTGTTCTCATCTCGTCTAATTTTGCACCGCAAGGTGGGAGGAGACTTTAATTCGGTCAGGTGGAGGAGCCTGGCCACCTATCGACGCTAACTTCCCCTCTAATTTACCTTCCGCGCCGGAAGTGGCGTTCTCGCGAAGTCCAACTACCTGCCAAATACGTTTCACCGGTGCTTGGAATATGTTCTTGACGACCGGCCGAGAGAACATCGAGGTTTCATAGCGAGTCGGCGAGTATGGCTGGTGAATTGACTCCTTACGGTGTGCGTGGTCCGCTTCACGAAATTATGAAACTTGCCTTTTCAATATATTGGCTACGTGCTTCGGTTTTAAGTAACAAATACTCCTCCGTTACGTGGGTATTTTATAGAATTTTAACGTTCTATGCTTCCTCTTCCTAGCACACCTCGAATTCTCTCATTTCATTCAAAACTTCTTTTGTTTCGGATTACAGTTCTCTTAAGGACTGCGTCTCTTAGACCGACGACACTCGCGCGTTACTGCACACAGTCATCACAGTACACTCACACGCCGCTAGACCACGTATACGTACGCGAGGATTGCTTGGGTTCGGGATTCCACTCCTGATTTCTAAATAATGCAAAGACGGGGTTTTTTAGTAGTCAAAATCGTTGGATAAAAGATCAATCTAGGGGGCTATTTGCCACAAAAGTCCTACTTTTACGTTTACGATGCGTGATTCTCATTATTCGGCAGTATATCGACAGTCTCAATAGGCGGCAGCACCGTCGCCTGTCCATTGTTTCTCACGGCTCCGCGGCATGCTGCCGAATAATGAGAATTACGCGTCGTAAACATAAAAGTAGGACTTTTGAGGCAAATAG
>CM052200.1:1264562-1277883 GCA_028455805.1 Lasioglossum figueresi
GTTTCAGCAAATATTTCTGTGAAACTTATGGTTTCAAAGATATCTGAGGTGCTAATAGTTACTGCCCCACCCTGTATATTGGTGAATGTTTCATTAAAAGATAAATGATAATAAAACAGTTTTTTATTGGTATAACGTTGTGAGTACGCGCGAGCCTTTGATCTATGCCGGCGACTGCAACTCTCCGCGTTTCTTCCTTTCTCAAACGCTGTCCTTCCTTGCGCCCGAAACTTCCATCGTCAATTTAACCGTTAAATACAGTTGAAGCGATATCGTGTTAGGTATAATTTTAATCAGAAAAATGCCACAAATGTATTGGTGAATGTTTCATAAAAGAATAAATGATAATAAAACAGTTTTTTATTGGTATTACGTTGTGAGAACGCGCGAGCCTTTGATCTATGCCGGCGACTGCAACTCTCTCCGCGTTTCTTTCTTTCTCAAACGCTGTCCTTCTTTGCGCCCGAAACTTCCATCGTCAATTTAACCGTTAAATAAAGTTGAAACGATATCGTGTTAGGTATAATTTTAATCAGAAAAGTGCCACAAACAAGTTAGTGAAAATCTCATAAAAAAATAATGAAAAATAGTGAAGTTTTGTAATTGGATTAGGGATGGTTCACACCGATATACTCGAGCTGAGATCAGATTACTACAGTGGAGGGGATATTTTCTTTGCATTCAACGTGTACAACCTTTTTGCTACTATTGAAATATTATTGTATAATTTCTATAGTCGAAATAAACAGAGTTTGTCTTTCCCGGTGCACAAAACCCGGCAAATATTTGTCCCCAAACAGACGAGTATCTTTTCCATAAATATCTCGCAGATCCGATCTCTTTCTTCTAACAAGCGGCTCACTTTTGTTCCGCGTAATCGGAATCGGAATCAGATGGATGCCGGTCTACAATACTTCGCCTTATTCAAATATTTACAGATTGCATACGCGTGTACTGTACCGTAATACGCCAACAAACCTTTCAAACGCGATAGACAGCTGGCTGGTTTCGTTGTGTAACACTTTGTTTACCGGTTGACAACGAAAATGTGATTGCTATCGTGTATACCTCTGACGGGGATGATCGAATCCTTTTTTTGGCTCTAGCGTCGGCTCGATGGAAAGTAATCCAATACGAGTTGCAAACAATTATTGTTTACATTGATAGTTCACAAAAATCCTTGAAACAATATATAATAAAATTGAAAAGAATTAACACTGGAACTACCGGACGAGACAATATATACTTGCTCCTGATTTGTTCTTTTAGAAATATTAAAATTATAAATATGTTTATCTGAGAAATTTCTTTAGCGAACTTTTCTGCTGAAGTATTGCGTTGGCAAGAAAGTAATATCGGTATTTCAAGGTGAAGTGAAACCGAATTTTTGTTTTTTTATTCAAGCGATGAACTTTAATCGATAAAATATTTTCTTATTCGTTCTTTTGAAAGATCAGGCAAAAGATCATCGAACAAAATGGAAAGTGTCTTATTCGCTAAAGTTCGTTGCTTGAATAAATAAAAATTGGATTCTCTATTTCACCTTAAAATACCGAAATTACTTTCTTGCCAGCCCGATATATATATTTAAACAAAACTGGTAAACAATACAAATGAATGCAATTTTGTTGGTATTACAAGGTCAATGTGTGCCAACTGCGTTTAGTTCTCGGTAGTTTTCGTGTCGAATCTTTGATGGACATTTTAACGCAAGCGGATTAATAAATAAATTCCAGTAGGAAATGGAAAATACATATACATATTCGAATATAGAACGAAGCGGTGGAAAGCGCTTGAAAACAGATTGGAATCGAGACGGAGCTAAATGAAACGGTTTTCGTGTTTTTCAATTATTAAGAGAGCGCAGCCGAATGGAAAGATCAATAGACGATTGTTACTTTGTCTCGCAGCGACCCGCGCCGTTTATCTTATCAGAAAAGGATTGTTTCAGCCCGTCAAAGGGTCTCGAGGGAACCTCTTGATTATTCGACGTAAAAGTCCGATTCATTTCCGTTGCCGAGCGTCGACGGGATAGGGGAAGAGGGAAGAACTTGAAGAAGAAACTCGAAGAATCGCCGGGCGTTCGGGGCGAAGTCGGGCGCGATGATAAGCAAAGCAAAGCGAGGCTGAAAGGGGGTAGAAACGAGACGAAGAGGAAATGCGAGGATGTCTTTACTATTCCGAGCGTAATCCGAGACTTCGACAGACACCGAACTTCCCCGCAAGTTTTGATTGCTTTCGCAATGAGCTTTGTTAAATGTTAAATAGGATGACGCGTTATTGGCTAACACGACGGTTATACCTTCCAACTACCCATTCTCCTGGTCGATATTCGTTATTCGTGTTCCATTGAGCGGCTGCCTCCAATAAGGACAAGACCGGCTCGCGATCGAGCCACGAGCCACCTCTGTCGGCAAATAATATTTCTTCGGGCTGAACGAAACCGTATTTCCATCTGGCACCGCCATACTTTTCCAATTCTTCCACAATCGATACCTCGGAGATTTATCGCACAGCTCGTCATTACTAGAAATTTTATCCTGCTCTTGAGAGGTTCGTACAAATGTCGCGTTATTTTACATTGGTCGCAGCAATGAAGCGCACAGCAATCGATATTTCCGTGGCTGCCACGAAAAACGTTTTTGCATTCGTCGTGCTTTCTAGTACAGTAATTCTTCTATAGTCGCAAAAAGGTCGTACCAGAGCTGGGGAAAATAGTGTTTTAAGTTTTAAATAGTAAATAATAAATAATACTATTTAATTTAAAGACTGTGTACAACTTCGAAAATAGAATATTTTATTTGATGCAGCAATTCTTGAAAATAAAATAATTTATTTCAGGCAGTAATTTTTGAAAATAGTACTTTATTTGAAGAATATTGAAAATATTTGTATTTTCTTTTTATTTTCAATTTTAATTTTAAATATTACTGAAAATAATGGTTCGAATTCGATACATTTATGAGTGTAAGTTGTTTCTTATCGATAAGATAGACTGTACGTTTATACGGTTTCTCAGAGTATTATAACAATGCGGAAAGTAAAGTATTTTATTTCGTGTTTCAGATTGTTGAAATAGAAATATTTTATTTCGTGGATCAAATTATTGAAATGGAAATATTTTATTTCGATGTTCAAATTGTTCAAATAGTAGAAATATTTTATTTTCGAAATTGTATATCTTATTTAAAATACTATTTTCTTTATGCAAAATAAAATCTAAAATATTAAATGGTATCTGAAATATTTGATTCGCCAAATAATGCCCACCTCTGGGTCGTACACGTCGAGGCAAAAAAAATATCTTCTCCACCGTAATAATCTGATCTCGGCTCGGGTATATCGGTGTCAATCATTACTAATCCAATTACAAAACTTGTTTATTTTTCATTATTTTTTATGGGACTTTCATCAATATATTTGTGGCATTTTTTTTTATTAAAGTGATACCAAACACGATGAAATTTTAACTGTATTTAGTGGTTTAATTGACGATGAAAGTTTCGAGCGCAAGGGAGGACAGCGGATGGGAAAGAAAGAGACTCGACCGTGCGCGCGTGTAAAGACACGCGCTGTCCTTTTCTACGTTCGACTCGGACTTTGAAGCTCAAAAAAATAGTGTCTGTTAACGAACTGTGCAAACGAACCTCCCCCAAGCTCTTGCGACTTTAGAGGATTTACAAAATAGGATTTACGTCTTTATCAGAAAAAAAGTCATGAAAATACATTCAAAAGGCTCAAAAAAATAGTGCAATTTAACCGATGTTCTATGTCGAAGTGATCAAAACGTTCGACTGCAATATTTCGAAAGTGAAAGAACGTGACATGCGTCGTTCTTCCTGAAAACCACTGATTTTGTCCGAGGACGGAGGTCATAAAATTGCACGAACTTCGAAGATATTAGAAGGAAATTTCGTTTCAACGTTCCACGTATTGTTTTCGAGAGTTTCCGCGTAAACCATTGATCCTGTTTGATTATACGGCTCGTGACTGTGTCCGATGAAAGGGAGAAAGTTGATAATGAAAGCAAATGGTTGCCGGGATCAGATTTTGCTGGAAAAGAGTGATTGAAAAGGTGCGCGAGGGAGGCAATTCGATCGGTTCGAGAAGCCCGTGGATTCAATCAATTTAACCGGAGAAAACCGGCTACTAGGTATTATACTAGCCGTGAAAGCGTCAAGAAATCACGGATCATAATCCAACAACGTGTTCGCGTGACCCGAAACTTTTAATACTCGTGCCAAAGCGTAAAGCAAAGCAAACTTCCCGACGTAATTCCAGCACTCATCGATTTCATAGTCAGAGGAAACGTTAGACACCCCTTCGAGAGCTGTTCAAACGTTACGACAGTACCTTCCGGTTCTCGTTTTCTTTGACCTGACCGTCTACTGAACGCTCACTACGAAATTCGTTGATTTTTTTTTACGGAACATTACAGCCGCCAATGATACTGCGCATATAATATGTATACCCATTCATTATAAATTCATCTAACTCATCTGTAGAAAATTCATGAAAATTCGGACAAGAAGTATACAGGGTGAGTCACGAAAAACAGAACACTTGCATGTCTCTGTCGGTACGAAGGATAAACGAAAGTTTATCTAATTATCAAACTATTGGGTTGGCAATTAAGTGATTGCGGATTTTGTCAATAGGTGGTCTTGGCACATTCTTTTGTTTTGTCAACGTGTTCAAAGCACCTAACCTATATTGTTTTCTTGTTGTTTGGACTTCCAGAATTAATTTAGTAAAAAAATTGTATCGATTAGTTATTCAGTTTCGTTTTTATCCCAATTTAAAAATGGAAGAACAAGACGCGTATTTCAGACATATTTTATTGTATTACTTCCGAAAAGGCAAGAACGCATCGCAAGCACACAAGAAGTTATGTGCCGTATATGGGAATGAAGACTTGAAAGAAAGGCAGTGTCAAAATTGGTTTGCCAAATTTCGTTCTGGTGATTTTTCACTGAAAAATGAGCAACGATCTCGCCGTCCAGTTGAAGTTGACGAGACCCATATCAAGGCCATTATCGATTCAGATCGTCATAGCAAAATACGTGAGATTGCGGAGAAGCTAAAATACCTAATTGAATAAAGTTATATTTTTAAGCAAAAATTTTGAATTTTCCTTCTTATTTAAAATACGCAATCGCTTAGTTGCCAACCCAATATACTTATCAATGAGTCCAAGGTCATTTGAAGGTCATAGAGTAACACATATTAAAAATATATGGTGCTATTAAAAAATAACACCAATGAGCTTGAAATTACGAAAAAAAACGTTAATAACAAGATCTGTTGATATCGTTATATGGGCTCCTTTGAACGGTTTCATTTTACTTTTAAGACTTTCGTTTATCCTTCGTACCAACAGAGACATTCAGGTGTTCTGCTTTTCGAGACTCACCCTGTATAATATTGCAGTGATTGATTCGCGAAGGTAAATCGCTTACATACAACATTTAATGGTTGACATTAAGTAATTCTTCTATCAGGAGGGCGCGTTAAGCAAATATTAGATAACCGGAACAGGTCACTGACCTAAAGCTGATAGCGCGAAGGATATTATTCGGTGGCGCAGGCGACCGGCTATTGGATCCCGAGATATTGGTTCAACACACAAAGGCGAACGTTATGGATTTTGGATAGCAGCCTTTGCCGGAGTCAAGTGACCTCGTATCGCATCCGAAAGAAATCGATGCCTGCTTTCAGAAGCGATATTCCTGTAGTTTTTCTTCGCTGACCGGATCCCGCAATAGATGGGATCCTCGAAAGTAGGATGGTACTGTACCATTAATAGACGATTGTTTAGATCAACTTAGAGATAAAAAATATTTTACGAAATTAGATCTTAAAAACGGATTTCACCGTGTGAAAGTCGCTGAAACTTCGGTAAAATATACATCGTTCGTTGCACCCTTAGGTCAATACGAGTACCTCAAAATGCCATTTGGACTAATTAATGCACCTCGTATTTTTCAAAGATTTTTAGACGAAATCTTTAGCGATTTACTTAGGCAGAATAAACTGTTACTTTATTTGGACGATTTTTTGGTGGCCACGGAAACGGTTGACGAACATTTGGATATTTTGCGAGACATATTTTGTTTAGCGAGAAAGTTTAATTTACGATTTAGGCTAGATAAATGCTCATTCTTTTATCGCCAAATAACTTATTTGGGATACTCCATTTCCTATAATGGTATCGCTCCAGCGAAGGAAAGTATCGAATCTGTAGTTGATTATCCAGCGCCGAGGAATATCAAAGAAGCGCAGCGCTTTATAGGCCTAGCAAGTTATTTTCGGCGATTTATAAAAAATTTCTCACTCATAGCGAGACCCTTGTATGATTTAGTACGGAAAAATGTAATATTTTGTTTTGGGCCAGAACAAATTCAGGCGTTTGAAACGTTGAAGCAACGTCTAACAAACGACCCCGTTTTGGCAATTTACTCTCCAAAATTAGATACTGAGCTACACTGCGACGCTAGTAGCAGTGGATTTGGGGCAATTTTGCTACAAAAGCAACCAAATAAAGTCTTTCGACCAGTTTTTTATTTTAGTAAAAGAACGACTACCCAAGAAAGAAAGTATCATGGTTTCGAACTTGAATGTTTAGCGGCAGTGTACGCGATTGAAAGATTTCATATTTATTTATCAGGCATTAAGTTTAAAATAATCACAGACTGCGACAGCTTTAGATTAACGCTTAACAAGCAAAACGTTAATCCACGAATATCGCGTTGGGCAATGTTTTTGCAAAATTACGACTATACTATCGAACATCGTAGTGGGAGTAAAATGTCACATGTAGACGCACTAAGTCGGTACGACACAATTTTAGTACTAGAAGCTAATACGTTGGAGGAAATATTAGCGATTAAACAACACCAAGACCGCGTCATTCGAGAAATTAAGAAGAAATTAGAGGTTAGCGAGGAAAAATATTATGAATTACGGGACGGTTTAGTGTATAGGAAACTTAATAACAGATTATTATTTTACGTATCTGCGTGCTTAGAAAATAACGTTATTAAAACTAGCCATGACGATCTAGGGCATTTAGGTTTTGACAAAGTCCTAGACAACATTAGTCAAATATATTGGTTCCCGCAAATGCGTAAAAAAATTAGAGAGTATATTAGCAATTGTCTGGAACGTATTGAATTTTCACCAAACAGCGGTAAACAGGAGGGATTTTTACACAATTTAAACAAAAGCGACTTACCATTCCAAACAATTCATGTGGATCATTACGGCCCACTGGAAAAGTGCAGGAATGGTTACAAATTTATTTTGGCGGTAGTAGATGGTTTTACTAAATTTATAAGATTGTATCCTTGTAAAACAACGAAATCGGAGGAAGTTGTGAAAAATTTAGCGGAATATTTTAAAGCGTATAGTAAACCGCGACGGTTAATTAGTGGCCGAGGTACGTCATTTACCTCAAATCTATTTAAAGAATTTTTAGCAAAAGACGCGATAGAACAGGTACTGATCGCGGTAGGAACTCCACGTGCGAACGGCCAGATTGAGCGATTTAATAGAGTAATAACACCAATGTTGGCAAAATTAACAGAGACTCCGGGAAAATGGGACCGAGTTGTTAACAAAGTAGAATATGGAGTAAATAACACTCTTTGTCGGTTAACAGGTAAGACCCCATCCCCGTTATTGTTTGGAATGAACCAAAACGGTATTATATCGGACAAAATACGGGAAACATTAGGACTTTTTAACAATGATAAAAGAGACCTCTCGACAACACGCAGAGAGGCAGTTCAAAACATTATTAAAGTCCAACAATCAAACGAACGCATATATAATACAAGACACAAAAAACCGACTGAATATCAGGTTGGAGATTACGTAGTAATTCGCAACACGGATAAAACTACAGGTATAAATAAAAAATTGTTACCTAAATTTAAGGGCCCGTACGAGATTAAAAAAGTATTAGATAAGGACAGATATATAATAACAGATGTAGAGGGGCACCAAGTGTCATGTATACCATTTACGGGAGTTGTTGGCCCAGATCAAATGAAATTTTGGATCATAGTCCAGTCATTTGGTTCGAAAAAGGAGGTTACCTGGAAAGTTTCCGGGTGTTTTGAAAATTGGTAATTTTATAGATTTCGATGTGCTCTTTCCGAATTTCAACTTTGCCACCTCGTATCTTTGCCGCTCGCGCCGCCATATTGGAAAAATGGCGCATAATTGCAGGTTTTTGGCAATATCTCCTTTCCGACTCGTTTTACGATAAAAACATTTATATACAAAATTAAACTAGAGAAAATTTCGTACAATTTATGTAATAACAATTTTTTTGTAAAATCAATAGTTTTGGCGTACGAGCGCCGCAAACTATTATTCATCTACACCAACGCGTGGTTTTCGTATATTTATGAAAAATATTTTACTGGGAATGTAATGTGTCGCATGGCAATATGTCGCCATTGTTTCGGGCCCACTCTCTCCCTCCTACGAAACAAATGCCGGCAGAATTCAATAGAAGTATTTAGTCTGACAATCGGTATACGCCTATTGTTTTAGAGTGTCGTTTGTGTTTATAGAGCCATGGCTTCTAAAAAAGTAAACTGTTTTATTTGTGAGAATCCATTACAAGAAAGTGAAGTAATTGAAGTGAAGGAAAAAGGATTGGAGACTTTTCGTAAGTCAAGTATTAGAAGAAAGGACAACAATGGTAAACTTTTAGAGGGACTAAGATCGATAGTGGTTCACGATGTATGTCGAAAACGATACAACAATGAGAAGTTAATCGCTGCATCATTGCGTAGAGGAAGCGATGTCACGACTTCTCAACCACAACTGCGATCCACGCACCCAACATTTTCGTTCAAAAATAATTGTTTTTTGTGTGCTGCTGAGACAACAGCAGAGTTTATAGAGTAATGTTGTGTATAGTGTACGTAAACTATCGTTGAAAAACAGTATTTCAGAACTTGCTAGAGCTCGTTCCGAACCTATCACCAGGTTCAGCAGTGGTATGGGAATGAACAAAATGCAGAGCAATGGGGATGGAACAGAAACAATAGTGGACTAATTCCTGTTACAACACTCGAGCCCCCAACTCCAGAAACCTTGTTAAAACTTATTTATTGCTAATGCAAAAAGGGATGTCAGAAAGCCTGTGGATGCAGAAAAGCTGGGTTAAAATGCTCCGTTATATGCACGAATTGTAGTGGCATCTGTGATAATTCGCAAGTTCCATCATATGATAGCGATAAAGAGGAAGAAACGGAGACTGTTTTCGAGCAAACGTACGATCAAATCGAAAACGAAGAGGAATGCGATGAATCTGATAATCCTATCACGGATGATGCGGAAGAAATTTCGGTCTGTGACGTCTCAATCGATGTTGAAGACGATAAACTCGCAACACCTGGTCCATCGAGAACAACAACGAGGAGAAGATTGCGCTAAATTTCGGAATTGTGCATTGCATGTGGATTAGGCCTACCAGGGACACCACGATAAAAAAACGCGCCGCTTACTGTAGCTCAAGGTGGTGTGGAAATGAGTTTTTTAGCCAAAACGTATGTTGAAGTACACTTCGCGGCGCTCGTACGCCAAAACTATTGATTTTACAAAAAAATTGTTATTACATAAATTGTAGGAAATTTTCTCTAGTTTAATTTTGTATATAAATATTTTTATCGTGAAACGAGTCGGAAAGGAGATATTGTCAAAAACCTGCTGTTAGGCGCCATTTTTCCAATATGGTGGCGCGAGCGGCAAAGATACGAGGTGGCAAAGTTGAAATTCGGAAAGAGCACATCGAAATCTATAAAATTACCAATTTTCAAAACTCCCGGAAAACTTTCCAGGTAAAACTACCAAATGACTGGACTATCAGGACAGGTAGCGAAAACGATAACGATACCTAGTAGAAAATAAGTTTGAATTGTATCATTGCGTTTCAATTGTATTATTGTGTTACATTTGCGTCAGCTGTGTACTGTTTAGTCGTTATTAAGTCGTTATATCCTAGTTTTTGTGATGTGTTCTAACCATCGATGACCGAGGATGGTCATTGTGGTCAGGATTGGCCGAACTGTAGGTGTTTATTTTAAAGTTATATGTCTTAGTGCCGATCGATCGTCGGCGACCAGCTGATCGTCTGCTGCTGGTCGTCATGACGAGTCGACGATCGATTTGAACCGATATTCGCGTGTATTAAAACAACCCCGACATTAAACCTCCTACAGTACATACGTTACCTGAAACGAGTAAGCCCTCGAGTGGCAGTTTGTTCTCGGTGATGATGCGACATAAATGCTACGCAGCCGTAAATGCGCATGGGGTTTCTAGCGGGTAGGGCGAATCACGAGTCCCACACTGCGTGCGTAATTGCATTGTTGTATACCAACGTCGTTTCATTCTACATTCTATTGGGTTGGCAACTAAGCGATTGCGTATTTTAAATAAGAAGGAAAATCCAACATTTTTGCTTGAAAATATAACTTTATTCGATTAGGTATTGTCCGTTTTCGTCGATGACCTTTTGCCATCTTTCAGGCAGCGTCATAATTCCATGTTCGTAAAACTTCTGATTTTTGCCAGCAAAACACTGAATTCAATGTGATTTTACATGATCAGCGTCATTAAAAATTTTACTATTTAAGGAGTTCTCCATGGAACGAAATACATACATGGTAATCCGAAGGTGCAAGGTCAGGTCTATATGGTGGATGTGACAACATATCCCAACCTAGTTCCAATAATTTTTCGCGAGTGACCAAAGATGTGTGGGACTTTGCATTATCATGCTGGAAAACAACAACTTGAACTGCATCGGTCAGTTTGGCCAGTTTTCCGTAAACAGCACGTATGTTTCTTTCCGAAATTCATATAACATGAGATGTCGGAAATGGATACGCATTTCGCTCATGATTTTCCTCTGATAGGAATCACGGTGTTCACTATCTCGCGATCTTATACACACGAAAACTTTCGCTAGACCGTTCCCGAAGCGCATTGGTCCCTTATCGCCGTAAAGTTTATGAATCGACGCGTGAAATGTATGCACGAAAGTCGGCACGAACTTATGGGATGATCTAATATTTGATCAGCCACGATCAGTCAGATAACAGTAAAAATGCTATTATCAGGCTGCGGATTGTATGCATTTATGGCAACGATGAATATTCTATATTCGATATAAATATGCTATATTCGATATGAATAATACTATATTATTTGCAATTTATTAGAATTATTAAAAGAGGAAATACATTTTCATTTAACTTTCTTGTTCCTTGCAGTTCAAACCGGAAATCATGATTTCATTTCGAATAAAAAGCGTGATAAATGTCGAACAATGAGTTGCAAAAAGCGCGAGCAAATCAACATTTTAAAGAATCCGAAGCGAGCATTGCGACAAAAAGATCTTACAAGCGTAATGTCCGTAATACTTTATGAAAATATTGAATATTAAAGCGCGAAGATAAAATGTAAATTATTTTGGAAGTATACTTATGGTAAAAGCCTCGAAAATGTAATTCGTTGGCGGTCGAGGACCGCGTTGGCCATTTCGAACGCCTCCACACTTACTCCATTATGCATACCTGTAAAAATACAGAATTCTTTTATTTTTCAGGGCCATTACACATGGTATACGGCGGGACGAACATAAAATCTCGTCACCCGTTCGCGGGGACGGACGCGACGTTATAAAATCGTAGGCACTGGCAACTGTCTGCCATTTAAACACTACGCGAATAATTAATTGTAGCCCGTTGGCCTGGTTTCGCGGAGGTCCACGCATCGTGCTTTTACACCGAGACGACACGTGAGCGAACTCGCAATTTATTCGCCGTTTACCGGCATTGTACAAAACGAAAAGCTATGTTTACGCAAAAGACCGAGCCTCGATAAGCAAAAAACGACCTCTCACGAAGATTAAACAAACCGATCAAGAAAGGATTTTTCAAAGGTTATGAAAGATCACACTGTTTTAATATTGAAATTACTATTCGCATCAATTTTCCATTAACACTAGGTTTACGGAGGTCTAAATGTAACTATTTTACATTAATTTATAAACATAACAAGAATATGTCTATTTAAATTTTTGGCCATTTTTCCGATAGTATATACCCCTAGAATTAAATTTGGTAAATCATTTCTCAGGGAAGTATCTTTACAATCTTAATAATTGCAAATTAAGAAGATTAGAACCCGTCATTTTGACATCGCAGAACATCGGCAAAAAACGCCGTGAAAGTTAAAGTATGCTTTGTAATGTCGTTAAACTTGTTCAACGCGAAGCAAAAACGAAAATGTAAAACAGTAAAGTGTTAAAAGAAATGTTAATTTAGAAACACAAAAAATATAATATATTTCAGGATGTTTTCGGACACGATATTAAGCTCTTCCAGAAAATTAAGCAGCTTCAATCATTTTGCTTTCCTTTTCTTTTTTAAAATTTAAGAGAAACCCGTATATCAAAATGTGACGCACTGAAAAATGTATGAATTTTTCGACTCTAAATTACACACGTATGGTAGACCTCACATTTTTTTAAAATATTCTATGTCGGAAACATCCTGTACACACGAGTGTAATTTCAGAGGGAGTATGGCACCGCAAGATGTCATTCCCGACGCGAATTTCCATAAAATTGTGGTCGCGCTCGTCTTGATCAAGAACACGTAAATTCACGGCTATGAAACGAATTTTGTTGAATTCGCCGGATTACGACTACTAAAAAACGTATATTTGCACCGGTAAGGGTCGCTGGAGAGGCCTTTAAAAATTCAAAGTTGTTACCGTAAACGTCGAAGTAAAAGATAAATGTTTCATCGGGCAGCCTGCCTTTTCCAAGCCAGGGAGGACGAATGGAACTGAACTGTTCGACACTTCAATTCAACGTTGTTAACACGAAATCAATTTGTAATCAATTCTTTTCCATAATTTCCTATTAAATATACACTCCCGCTCAAAAATATGTAGACACTTTGCTGCAAGTATAATTTATTTTAATAGTACCAAATTGTACAATTTAATTATCACAATTTCTTGAATAAATAAGTTTCTTCGTCAGGGCTAATACCGTTACAATCTACAATGATCCATTAGCGAAGTTTGCTGTCTTCTCAAAACAATAATAAAAATTATTGGTGAGATATCTAATGAATTTATTATTAACTGTATAAACTAGACCGCATAAAAAATTAAACCTTTCGTCCACATAATTTTGAGCGGGAGTACATATATCATAGACATAAAAATAATTTTTTTAATTATCCACAAAAGCATTAGAGAAGTTTTAAAAAGATATTTAAAGTGG
>CM052200.1:1277983-1290474 GCA_028455805.1 Lasioglossum figueresi
TCCGTCATTAATTTCGCGAGATAACATACTGCCTGGGTTAATTGATAAGTACCTGTAAATAATATTACATAAGTAGTATATAGTTTTATATATTAAAGGCGCACGAAAATCTAGTGGACGAAGTGCTTGGCAATTAGTGTCGATTTTCTAAATCAACTAACAAGCCAAGACAGCCGAGCGCGATGTAGTGGGTGTGTGTGATCTTGAGTTCAAGATCAATAATAAATACGTATATTCACAACTATAATCTTCCACTAATAGTACTCCTACATTAAAATGGCGTAATTTCATATGTTTTTTAATATTTAACTATGTTCCACCCTTCCGACCATCTTGCAACTTTTGTACGTATCAGATAGGTAACAGAACATTGTTGTTGAATTTTTTGAAAGTGGTCACTCAAAGGATTGTTTGAAATTCCCACCCCTAAAAAATAAATATTTTTTTTCTAATAATTTGATCCCTTAATAATTTGATCACAATTGTGAAAAAAATATATGTTATAAAGGACGTAAGTACGAGTATTTTCGTATTTTTTTTATTAGAATATCTTAATTAACAACCGAGACAAAAAATGATATAGTTAAGGGTATTTACCCTCATATAATCCTTATACGAAGGGTTAGAGACTTGAAATTTTGGGGGGTTATCTTTCAACCTAAAAGCAATGTTTTCCACACAATTTCGATAAAAACCCGGGGTGGGGCCGATTCACCATGCTTAGTCTGCTAGACCTTTTATGCTGTACGGAAATCGTAAGTGTACGAAGAAGAGAAGACGGTCGGGGATTTTATTTAAAAAATAAATGAATGAAAGATCAGAAAATGGCAGCCTCGAGGAACTTCTTTTATAGAACCGTGTAACGTCGCGACAGGTGCTAAGAGGAACTCTTTCATCAAAACGATTACCCCGAGACAGTGAGTGGCAAGAATCATTTTCACCCTCTGCTAATAATCTCGCGACTGTGAAAATATTGTAGCTTGGGGGCGGTTCTGGCTGGCTTCGAGGGGGATGATTAATTTCGTTGACACCGAGGATCGATAATGGAACGGCAATCTTTGTCGAAGGACTTCAGGTGTAATGGACTCCTCGCGGACGATAAAGAAACGCGGCTCGGTCGACTCCCGTTTCTCCAGGTGAGGAAAAAAAAAAAGAAATTCGCTCGATAACTCCTCGGCACGGGGGGTGGATCCGCCGCGAAATAGAATTAAATGGCGCCTGTGGCTGCGAGCGATGAGTCGTGACCGGATTATTGAAACAGGATCGCGAGGATCCTCCTGAAGAAGCTCCAGGATATTCTCCGGAGACTTAACGAATTCACCCCCGGAACCTGGCTGGATCGGTTCGTCGATGGGGTAAACGTGCCACCATCATTTCCGGAATATCTAACGGTCCTCTTGACAACAATAATATTAAAAAAGCACTCGATCCCTTCGCGAAAGAATAAAACGTAAAAATACAGGCTGTCGTTGTTTACAAAATCGTATATGGGCTGCTCGTAATAATAATAATAATAATAAAACGTGCTTGCGGGAAAATGATAGAAATATACTAAGAGAAGAAACTAGAATCGACACCGGGGACATAGAAGTCGCTCGAAAGTCGACGTATAACAAATTCTATTTAATTTGAAATTTCAGATGTGTCACTTTCGCATTCTGTCACGCACAAATTTGAATTTGATTGGAGACGGGATTCAAATCACAGATATTCGATCTCGTTCGTTGAGCATTCAATATTCGTCTGGTACCTACTGACGAATAACCTCGTGTTTTCGAGATATCTGCTGCCGTTGACCCATTCGGGTTTCGATATTTCACTTCGGATATCGGAATTGTCCACACACGCCGCTTTCGGGATGAAATCTCTTTCGACTCTTTCGATTTTCCTAGTTTGATGTTAAGCTTCTCGTATTTGGCCAGGGATTGTCTCGATTCCGATGATTAACGGCGACCTATGAACTTTCGGTCTCTCCATTATTTCGCCGTTTCGGAGTTAGAGACTCCTGTACAGGATTCTGATTCATGCAGGCTGCGATTCACGCTTAACATTAATAAATTATCATTAGTCACAGACTTCGTGTGCGGTGGTTGGAAATCTACAGTCAATAGTGTCAGTGTCTACTTCCGGCGGCTTCCACGACAATAATTATCGATATCGTGAGCAAAAGAATGATTTTAGGTTGAAAGAATTTGCCGGTTCATTTTCGATAAAACGATACAAAATTAACAATGCTCGATCCAAGAACGATTGTTTGACACATTCAAAAACACAGTTGGCAATAAAATGCAAGAAAACTTGTAGACAATTACCGTATCCATCAACAGAGAAAGACACGTTCATTAGAATTCAAACGTTTATGTGCTTTGTTAAATATTCAATACTGGGTGGGCAAGAAAGTAATTTCTGTATTTTAAGGCGAAATAAAACCGAATTTCTTTATTCGAGCGATAAACTTTAATCAATAAAATATTGTCTTATTTATTCTTTTTGTCAGAAAATCATCGAACAAAATGGAAAATATCTTATTCGTTAAAGTTCATTGCTCGAATAAAAAAATTAGGCTCCATTTCACTTTAAAATACCGAAATTACTTTCTTGCCAACGCAATATTACATATACAGGGTGAATCTGTTATTAGCAGTCCGATCGAAAATGTTTTTATCAGATATAGCATGGTTTCAAGAGAGCTTTCACGCGATTATAGCAAATTTGTCGTCAACTCTTTTTTTTTATGATTCTTTAAGGGGGGGTGGGAGGAAAGAAAGGAAGTGGAAAAGATGCAGGAAAGATATTTCAGATGGGTGTTAGGGCTAGAGTGGACGACGCCAGGGTATATGATACGGGAGGAAACGAAGAGAGAGAAAATGAGAGCGAGGGGCGCGAGGAGAGCATGGAAGTTCGAAGAAAGGTTAAGAGCTGGAAAAGGAAGTGAATGGGCCAGACAATGCCTAAAAGAGATAGAGGAGAGAGCTAGAGGAGGAAAAAAGATTTCAAAATGGGAGAAAGGAAGGAAGAAATATATAGAAGAAAGAGGGAATAGAAGAAAGTTAGAGGAGGATAATAAGGAGAGTAGAGAGGAAGAGTGGGGAAGAATAGAAATCAGAGAGAAGGAGAAAGAGAAAGAGGAAAACTGGAGGAGGGCGATGGATTCGAGATATAACAAGTGGTTTAAAGAAATAAGAGTGAAGGGTAAACCTGAATACTTGGAAAAAGGAACAAAAGAAGAGAAATGGAAAAGAATAGCACGATACAGGCTGGGGAACGAAATGAGAGGGGGAAGGTATTGGGATGAAGAAGAGGAAAGACGGTGTAGAAAATGCGGATACGAAGAAGAGACGTGGGAGCACGTGTTGGATAGATGCTCAAGAGATGAAGGAACAGAAGCAAGGATACAAGATAAGGTGAAAGAAATACTGGCTGAGGACGGAAGGGGGGAAGAGTGGATGAAAAAATTAGACAGGGAAAGAAAAGAGATACAGAACGGAAAGTAAGAAGAAGAGAAAAAAGTGAGAAGACAAGGATGAATGGAAGAATGAGTGAGAGAGAGTGAATGCGAAAAGAAAGAGAAGGTATTTTATTGTAGAATTTATTATTAAGAATATAGATTTTGATAAGAAGAGAAATGAAATGAAAATTGTAAAGGGAACGGGATCTCTTTGTAACCCGTAAGGGAACAAATAAATATACTACTATGATTCTTTAAGGGCACCTTCAGTTTTTTGCAAATACACCGATAATTTTTTTACGCCTAGTTGTTAGAGGATTTCAAGGCGAATTCGAAAACGTATCATAACATTTACAATAAAGAATTGCAAAAAAGATTGCAAAAAATTGCTTTAATTTTTTCTTTTTACAAAAATTTGCTATAATCACGTGAAAGTTCTTTTCAAACCATGTATATGTAATAAAAACATTCTCGATCGGACTGCTGATAACAGATTAATCTCTACTGATCACGATTTGTGATTCACTGTATACAACAAAATTGATCGTTCCACGCTTTTCGAAAATTTGTTTAAGATTTTGCAGGAGACAAAATCTTGAGTTTATCAGCCGAACGCGACAAGTCCGAGCCGTGCGGTTAGAACGCGATACGGTTGCAGCAACGAATTAAAAATCTACCGATCATTTACCGCTCTGACACCGTGCGTGCCAGATAGACGCGTCGAATAAGAGATCGAATAAAGAATATGGAAAAAGTTCGCGTAACCGAACGCGGGGGGTTCTCGGCGAGGCCATTCCGTTTATAAATTGATTCATTACCGTATCTCATGAACACTCAAAACACGGGATAATAAAGGGCAACACAGGCAACGATGGGAAGCCGTACGAGGCATTCTGATATGATTGATGACGGATTTCGTCCGGGAATCAGCAGGTGCCCCGCGTGAGAGCTTGCTGAGTAATTCATCGCGTGTACTTTTACCTACGGCAGCAGGCTGTGCTTTCGAGAACAGGACAAAGATGGCAATAATTAATTGCCCCGAGGATCGATCTCCTTTTTCCCTTCGACGGTCTCTCCGCAGACAGTGTTGAAACGCTGCTGTTAGACCGTTACTATGTACCAGGAACGGGGGACAATAGAAAGTTCTTTGAAACATTCTTCAAAAACCTGTATCGATTGCGTGGACGTTCCTTTTTCTCCCATAAAACCCAATATTTTTTCAATCCTTGCACACTTGCGCAGAAATCGGCAGGCTTATATTTTGAGAATTACTATTTACATCCGAAGCATGTTGAGATACTAAAGACTTCATAATTTTTAGAGAGAAATGTCCAGCACTGATGAATAATTAGATTACTGATACTTTCTTGATTGAATATCTCGCTTTTGATTAAGTTCGTAAACAGTGGAAATTAATTTTAATCTGAAGCATGTTGGGATACTAAAGACTTCATAATTTTTAGATTCAAATGTCCGGCACTGATGAATAATTAGATTCCTAACACTTTCTTGGTTGAATATCTCGCTTTTGATTAAGTTCGTAAACAGTGGAAATTAATTTTAATCTGAAGCATGTTGGGATACTAATCACTTCGTAATTTATAAATACAAATGTCCGGGACTGATGAATAATTAGATTCCTAATACTTTCTTGATTGAATATCTTGTTCTTGACTAAGTTCGTATACAATGGAAATTAATTTTAATCTGAAGCATGTTGGGATACTAAAGACTTCGTAATTTATAAATACAAATGTCCGGCACTGATGAATAATTAGATTCCTAACACTTTCTTGGTTGAATATCTCGCTTTTGATTAAGTCCGTAAACAGTGAGAATTAATTTTAATCTGAAGCATGTTGGGATACTAAAGACTTCATAATTTTTAGATAAAAATGTCCGGCACTGATGAATAATTAGATTCCTAATACTTTCTTGATTGAATATCTCGTTCTTGATTAAGTTCGTATACAGTGGAAATTAATTTTAATCTGAAGCATGTTGGGATACAAAAGACTTCGTAATTTTTAGATAGAAATGTCCGGGACTGATGAATAATTAGATTCCTAACACTTTCTTGATTGAATATCTTGTTCTTGATTAAGTTCGTAAACAGTGGAAATTAATTTTAATCTGAAGCATGTTGGGATACTAAACACTTCGTAATTTATAAATCCAAATGTCCGGGACTGACGAATAATTAGATACCTAATACTTTCTTGATTGAATATGTCGTTCTTGATTAAGTTCGTATACAGTGGAAATTAATTTTAATCTGAAGCATGTTGGGATACAAAAGAATTCGTAATTTATAGATAGAAATGTCCGGGACTGATGAATAATTAGATTCCTAATACTCTCGTGATTAAATATCTTGTTCTTGATTAAGTTCGTAAACAGTGGAAATTAATTTTAATATGAAGCATGTTGGGATACTAAACACTTCGTAATTGATAAATACAAATGTCCGGGACTGATGAATAATTAGATTCCTAATACTTACTTGATTGAATACCTTGTTCTTGACTAAGTTCGTATACAATGGAAATTAATTTTAATGTGAAGCATGTTGGGATACTAAAGACTTCGTAATTTATAAATACAAATGTCCGGCACTGATGAATATTTAGATTCCTAACACTTTCTTGGTTGAATATCTCGCTTTTGATTAAGTCCGTAAACAGTGGGAATTAATTTTAATCTGAAGCATGTTGGGATACTAAAGACTTCATAATTTTTAGATAAAAATGTCCGGCACTGATGAATAATTAGATTCCTAACACTTTCTTGATTGAATATCTTGTTCTTGATTAAGTTCGTAAACAGTGGAAATTCATTTTAATCTGAAGCATGTTGGGATACTAAAGACTTCGTAATTTATAAATACAAATGTCCGGGACTGATGAATAATTAGATTCCTAACACTTTCTTGATTGAATATCTCGTTCTTGATTAAGTTCGTATACAGTGGAAATTAATTTAACCCGCCGTTAGTTAGGTGGGGTCTCGCAGACCCCAGAGATTTTAGATTGATCGTAACATTGTAACAACGCGTGACAGCGAGTCGGGCCTGATTGTATTTAAAATTTTAAGTTCGTTGATCCGCGTTTTTACTCTGAAAAATGACAATCCTCTTGAGCTATACCTAATCTTATATTCATGAAAAAGGTATTTATTTCTATAATACAATATATTGTTTCGGTGGGGTCTGTGTGCCGGGTCAAATCTGAAGCATGTTGGAATATTAAAGACTTTATAATTTATAGGTACATTAAAATTAATTTCCTTTCTGTATAAGAAGTTAATCGGGAACAAGAAATTCAATCAAGGAAGATAAGAAAAGATATTCGATCAATATATTCGATCAAGAAAGTATAAAGAATTAAATTATTGATCTGTCGCGGACATTTATGAGATCCATTACACGTACACACGCAAAGCGTTGAGACGATCTGTCAACGAAGGTTGGCACGATTTTCTATTTCGATGAAACAACGCCGAAGAATGGTGAAAATAGCCCAGATTCGAAGCGAATGATGGATAAGCAAAGGAAGAACGAGAAGGAGAAGCAAGGCGGAGGCAAGGTAAATCCAGCCACCCGCATAATCAAGTTATCACGGGAAGGTATCGCACATTAATCACAACTATCAATGACAGCGCCACACCAACAACGAGGTCCTTTAATTCCTGGCTACCGTGTGTCTCGACGTCTCTCAAC
This sequence comes from Lasioglossum figueresi, assembly GCA_028455805.1. Classification (NCBI taxonomy): domain Eukaryota; kingdom Metazoa; phylum Arthropoda; class Insecta; order Hymenoptera; family Halictidae; genus Lasioglossum; species Lasioglossum figueresi. Next base: position 1,285,150 of record CM052200.1, read on the forward strand.
GTCTTCTCCGCTCCGTTTCTGTTCCACCACGTTATACAATGAACCACCGTCAATCCCCTATCTTCGCGATTAATGACTGGACGGGTGAACTTCTGTCTTCCTCGCCTCTTCTTGTCTCTTCGAGCGGATACGACGATTCGGCGTGCTAATGTTTGCGTCCCGTCCTACTCTGACACTTGATCGACCATTTTGTGATCTCGAAAACTAAACAGTCTCATCCTTCACACGTTTGGCAACATTTGGAAAACAGAGCGAAATTATCTTTCTTAATTCCGGTGATTGCAAGAGTAATTTTAACACTAAACATACCGAGCTTTAAAAGTAGCTGGCAAATTTTGCTTGATAAAAATAACAAGATTAACACTAAACCTACCATCACCGGTCAAAATAACCGGTTTCAGATTTTCTATTTTACGATTGTCGATATAATAAAATTAATTTCATAAGAAATTATTGTACTGTTATCTTTAGTGGAGCACGTATTACAATAGGAGCTGCACAAAGTCTAAATGAAATCAATCTTGTCATTTTTATAAGAGAACATGTATCGGTTACTTTTGTCACGTCCTGTGGTTCAGCCGTTATTAATAATTGATAAAATCAATCATGCATATTATATTTCTTTCCTAATTTCTTTTTTTTTTGTATTTTCTCTGCTAACGATGCACGGGTTAACGATGACATCAAATATCATAATTATTATTTAATATTGAATTATCGTGTACCACATTGCGAGCGATAGAATTAAGGAAAATCTATAAGATATATTTCGCAGTGGACTATATGGAATTGCTAACTCGTGTGATTTATTTCAAAACTTAAACTTATCTTTAAACAAGAGCTTCATCGAACAAATTCACAGCGAAATCTATTTTTATCAAATAGATTGAAATCATTCAAAATATAATATGCGAGCGAATAATTAAATGAAACAACTATTGAAATTTATTCATCGACGAAGAATGTAAAAGATATACCACAGGAAATGAAGAATAAACAATACGTAGAAGAAAAGGGCAAAGATCAATGAACAAAAGACTAATGATCAACTCCTAGGAGGATGCATAGAGCAATTCGATCTTAACCATAGGACGATAAGTATTGGAAGGAATACTGTACATCCGGTTTAATCAGAAACGATAACCGATACGAACAAATCAATGAAGAGGTGCACACCTCGTGAAGATTAAGCTAAGAACAATGGATTGATTTTTCTATAAAGGGATGGCTCATCATCAGGACAAGCAGTCATCGCCAAACCTCAGCCTAAAATTTTCGTTAGTCATCAATAAACCATAGTCGAACTCAGTTCTGATTTGTTTCATTTCGCACGCAGACGCGAAAAATCATAAAATGATCAGTTGCGTAAAATTAAAGTGGAATCATCCAATAGCGTGTAAACCCGCTGGATTTACCAATCATCCAATAGCGTTGTAAACCCGCTGGATTTACCAATCATCCTCCACATCATCATCATCATCATAGCGAGTTTCTAAGCGATCAAGTTATTAAAAGCGATCAACACATCGGTAAATACTAACAATTTTTAATAAGATTCTAACACATAATGTATCTGAAATTTGATGCTTACAATATACATATATCGTTCAATTTTTTATCTAAAATCATACTCTAGAATCATTTTGAATACCTGACTTCGACCATTACGTTCCAAAAATCCACCAACGAGGCCAATTAGTTCTAAGAAATCCTCAATTACCCGAACCGAAGCCGGTGAATGCAGGTAGGTTCAAAACTGCGTTATATCCTTTATTAAAATCTTTAAATTCATTATCTTATATCTCTTTACGTCCACCTTAGGACGTAACAATTTTAAGGCTAGGTGGGTTCAGCGTTAACGTAAAGTAAACATTTCAGTTGTCAGAAGCAGAAATGAAATAAAAATATATTTTTCAGTTTCGTATTTCACCAATTCATTTTCGTCATGAATAAAATCCGTCGTATCCCTATAAGTAATGCCGTGTTTTGATACAAAAATTAATTTCCAAGTCTAGAATCTTCCTGATTTTTTCATTCGTAGAGGAGTGGTTGCCACGCTATTAGGTTTAGGTATTATAAGGTACACTGTTAGGTTTAGGTATGATTGTATAAGAATTTATTGAATAAATATCTGTAGTAGATCACGTATTATAACAGGAGCCGCGCAAAGTCTAAATAAAATCAATCTTATCATTTTCATAAGGGAACATGTACCAGTTACTTTTAAGGATCGGTAGGTTCAGTGTTAAATTTATTTGAACTTCGTGCGGTTCGTATTATAACATCTGCGGTACTAAATGTATTTATTTAATCATTTACTATAAAAGGATCTTTGTAATTGCAATATTTGTGAAATAAAAAATCTGGGACCGGTCATTTGACCGGTTGTGGTAGGTTCAGCGTTAACCCTTTACAGTCGGAGCTATTTTAACTCGAAAATTAAACATTTCATCCTACCTAGAATAATTCCATTATATACCATTTATTTTTTTCATTTTATGGATACGAAATTAATGTAACACCTCCTCCAAGACCTACATGTTTAGCAATTGATTAGATATCAACATATTTAATAATCTAAACAATATTTTGAATAATGTTACAGCAATATTTAGTGGCGCCTCAGAGTCGCCACTCGAGTGCTAAGGGTTAACAAAATGGAGTAGGCGAAAAAATACTTGTAGAGTTCAAGTATTTTTCGGATCCACCAAGCGTATGTGTATACTAGCTGTTACGGATAGAATGCATTTATGTTATATTTTGCGTTTAGACACATGTATGCGAAATATACGCGAAGTATGATACGCGAAATTGTAAGAGACCAGTGGAAGATAGCTATCGTTACTCGATTTGTTATGAAATTGTGCATAGTTCAAAGTTCAAACATCCGAATCTCGTTGGCACCAGGCGACTGCGCGAAAGCGTTTGTTGCATTCAAGCCAATAGCGTGTAAAGGTAGATACAATGTGTCTACCTTAGGCCGCGAAAAACCTCGATTTCGGAGTTTTTCTCACACGAAGGTTTATTAGCGAGCACGGAAAAACCGAAAGGTAAATCCGGGGCCGCCAGGCTACAATGGGTCGCGAGATTCGGAAAACGAGAAAAAGTGTGCTTGTAAATTTAATAGAAATTAACCGTCTAGCGAAAGTCATTACGCGTGTTGGTGGCATGCAAGGACGAGCTCAGGAATTTATATACCTGGGACGGCGGTTAAAGTAAATAAACACTGAGCAATTGCTCTAGCCATTTTTTCCACGAATCTCAGGTAGTTGATAAGAGTAGGAGAACTGTATAAATAGCGGCGAAGCGAATATTTCAGGATCTTTTCCCACTCGACATAATAAGGTACTTTGCGAATAAACGAACTGTTTTGACGGGTGAAAATAAAGTTTGTGTCTATAACACTAGCATTAAAAAATGTTTCAACACTCGTTGAACAGAATGTAATAAAGGGTTTATCAAAGAGAAATAATTCTGTTTCTGGTTAGGATTGTTGACGGCGTCTTTTAGAGATGGTGTGTGTTGGAATAGACTCTATGGACTATCTTTAGGTAGACCGTTTAGGTCGATAGATCCAACTCAGATGAGGCGAATCCAGGTAATCGGTCCCGATGGAATTATCGTCGTAGAAGTCACCGTCGTATCCCCGATGGGCAAATTTCAACGGTATCACCGAGCCGATAATAACCGGACCGTAGTTTAGTGACTCCGATCCGAGGCCGATAATAATTCCGACGAAATTAAGTTAACTTTGTTCATTATAGTTCTGAACTCCCGGAATAGTTCGCACCGCAGAAAGTTGGCTGTATAATACCTCGATATTGAAAAATTTCGCCGAGTAATATAAGTGGATCGCCTGACACTTTGTGAAAAACACGGCTTTCACGGTTATTAATCTCGCCGCGACTCCGTCAAATTTTTTCCTCGAAATGTCGGAATTTCCAAGTTGAAACAGGCAGCGTGAAAAAAGTCCGCACAAATTCTCGCGCGACTTTTACAAATAAATATAAAAATATTCGAAAACCAGCAACCTGTGCTGAAATATAAAATTTAATCGTTTAACAGTTCGTAGGTTAATCTTTTTTTACAGTATTACGAATGTAATACAAATTCGTGTAAGCAGGTAGCAGGATAAATCGTTACGCGCAACGTTTCTATATTGCATAAAAATCGGCAGTCTGTTAATCGCTATGGTTGTACCTACAGCTTCGATGGATCACAATAAAATATCCACGTGTCGCAGATCTCTCGGCAAATAAAAGATACATCTCTTTCGCGTGGATTTTAAAAAATTGCCTACGAAAAATCCGATACCGAACGCGGGCCGTGAGAGATCGCGGGGTATCGAATCGCGACAATAAAATCGGATTCGACGGCGATAAAACGCAATATAACAAAAGTAGAATACAATACGATTTCGAGAAGAATGCGATACGAATTCGACGGAGGCGGCGCTTATACGTGGATTCCAATCACGATCGTAACTCGAGCTATTCATACAATCTGCAGATATTCCATTCAATTGCGCGATTCCGTCGGCGATCGAATAAAAGGGCGAGCCAAAAGGAAATCGGTAACGAAGGAATTACCGCGGGTTCAAAAAAAAGGTCGCCCATTTTCCGATTGTTTCCTGCTGCGACGGTGCATAGAACGAGGCCGAAGGATCGAAGGATCGAAGGAACCGTCGTCCCGGGAAGCAAATTCCTGGATCGAACGGGCACGGCCGACGACAATTTCGTGTATCGTCCATGGTCAATTAGATCGGAATAAGGGAGGAACGAGTAGTCGGTGTTTCGGTCGAGCAGATCGTCGCCGAGGCCGATGGCGTGGAAATCATTGGCCACGGTGTACGAATCAACAGGAGGACATTTCGCTGCACTTCCATACCGCCCGACCACGCAGCCTCCGAAAGCACAACAATAGAGTATCTAATGGCCAATCGAAACTTGCCGATTCACTAACGAGATCGTCGGAATTCTCGATCACTTCCGAGTTCGATTCCTGATTTCCTGGCACGACGATCGGGACCGGCCCATCGATTTTAGAAAATCCGGCTCCTATCACGACCGTGTTTTAACGTTAAGTGCTCGCGGGAATTTCATTAAAATGCTAATTTCGTTAGCGAGAGAACTGTCGAACCGGATCTTCGGGCTTGATTTTTGTCAACAGATTCGTTGGCAGAGTTCAGAAAGACTGGTTCAAATTCTAGAATATATTGCACTCGTTGTTCTGTCGTGTGCGATTGTTTTTTACTAACTTTTTCGAATCTGTGAAATGTGGTACGAAGATCGCACAATAGTATCGCCGGGAGTAGGAACGAATTTG
>CM052200.1:1290574-1305500 GCA_028455805.1 Lasioglossum figueresi
TCGCATTATTCGACAGAATTTAACGGAGCCGCGAGAAGAAATGCTGGCGCGACACTGCTGCATTTTCATTTGTTCAAATTCTGTCGAATAATGCAAATATAGCCTAAAAAACGCAAAATTAGGCTTTCTGGAATGGTAAGCGCGCTAGATTCATCTTTTATCTAGCGATTGCGACTATGGATAAGTCCCCAATATGCATTAGCGAGACGCTATTGTTCGTATCCCGGACCCTTGCAATTCTCCTAGACATCCTAGCGGTGTGTGGTGTACCACACAACTCATCGAGTCTACTCCCGGAAGAATGTTGGTGTGCATCGATTGCCACTTCCATAACTGTAGGTTTAAGGGGCGGTTTACAATCCTTAGGTACAAGGAAAAAGATTGTTGATAGGAAAGAGCGAGGACCATAGTCGGTCGCAGGGAAACCATCGAGTCTAGCACGTCGCGTCGCTACATTTTTAAGAAAACCATTCTTGCAATATTTTAGTCATAAAGTTATACGTTCTCAACTATTTAAATCTTTACCACTGTACACGCGGTATTGAAGGATTACGCTACACACGTTAATAAAGTCTAACAAAGAATTTATTTGCAGGATGTATCGTTAGGCTTGACAGAATGTCACGTTTAACCATCCCGAACGTTGCTTCCTATTTTTGATGCGACGTCGGAAGAAATATTCAATAAAATTTATGCAACTTGAATGTGTACATTTCGGTTAAATTTGGAAATCTTTAAAAGAATCATTCTGACCCAGATATCGATAACCGTTAAATCCAATGTTAGCTTTGTATAATCTGCAATTTGAATAATCTTCGAATAATCCTAAAAATCTGCAGGTTAAAGGAAAGGGGAGTAAGTGTTGTACTAAAATAATGCATTGTCATCCAGTTCTGAGCCATGTATTTAATTTCAAGTCTCTAGCTCGTCAGGAAGTTAGTTCAAAATCAATTGCAAAATTTTCCACCGAACAGACAGACAAACAAACAAGAAAGCGAGCTAATAAAAACGTGGTAAAATAGAACTGTACTGAAAACAGCGGCCATTTCATGGTCAAAGGAAAGAAGAAGAAAACAAGTTTCCAGAGTAAACCAGTACTAGAAAAGGGACCATTTTATTGCCCGGAAGTTCCTCTATCGTATTTGTCTGCCTAACTCCGAAGACGCGAAAGATGGCGGCTCTGCGAACGTGCGCAGATAAACTGTCAAGACACACGTTCGGCGGGCAGATATTAAATCCCCATCTGTGTATACCGGCGTAAATTCCGTCGCACGCCAATATTAATTATTTCTATGTTCGTGCCGGGATCGTTAGTTGACCGTTAAGCGAGCCACAGATTGTTCTGGGTAATAGCCGACGTCCATTATTACCAGCCACGTAGCTGGCCCGGTCATAAAGCTCCGATTCGGCTACCGCAGACTCAGACAATGACGTTGCGGTATTTCTCGGGCACCGACGACGTCGCTCCAAGTACTACCCCCGTTGACGACGATGATTTTTCAAAGATAAAATCGCGCCGAATGTTTGCCCGAGAATCTCGCACGGAACTCAAACACAAATCTAGTAATAAAGAAACGTGTCAGCAGTAGCTATGGTAGTTGCAATGTTAATGATATTCGAATTAAGGAATAAAAACCCAGGCGAATTGAAGGCTAAAAAGAGCAGATATTCCTGATTTCGAGTTTATCAGTTATTATTACTAAAATAAACACGCACATTATTGTAATCATATTGCTATGCTTGTCGCACAGAGTTGTCTCCTTCCAACTTCGACATTTTCCACGGCCGCATATTTTTTGGTTCCTAAACATCTCGATATTTCCTTTGCGTTTGTTGGAAACCAGCTGTGTACACTCCCGCTGAAAAATATGTGGACAGTTTGTTGCGAGTATAATTTACTTTAATAGTACCAAATTGTACAATTTAATTACTACAATTTCTTGAATAAATAAAAGTTTCTTCGGCAAGGCTAATACTGTTTCAATCCACGATGATCCGTTTGCTGTCTTCTCAAGGCAATAATAATAATTATTGACGAGATATCTAATGAATTCGTTATTAACTGTATAAACTAGACCGCATAAAAAATTAAATTTTTTATTTATCCACAAAAGCATTAGAGAAGATTTAAAAAGATATTTCAAGTGGGTACCCGGTCAACGACGTAAGGGTTGAAGAAAGAAAATTTCGAAATACGAAACTCACATAATTATTATTAAAATATACAGGGTGTTTCGCCTAAAACAGGACACCTAAATATCTCCTCTATCTCTGATAATACAAAAAATGTTCCTAACGTAATCTAAACGGTTTCAAAAAACGAATCGGATGGAAGAATCGATTTTTATGAATTATAATTTTTTAATCGTTTTTTCAAGGTCGCTTGTGTTTTTTTTACTTATATACACACATTTTTTGTTGTTGTATGTTATAGCAAACATTATTGTGCATTCGTCCAAGTTTAATAGCACGACCTCAGAACGACCGTGAACTCTAAAATTTGCTAATTAATGCAGAACTTACTTTCAGCGACATTTCAGATTTCAACGGTAACAGAAATTCGACCATGAACTTGAGCTTGGAAATAATCACATTTATTACCGCAATAAATGTTCGAAACGATGTCCTTCCGTTGCGATACATTTCGTGAGGTAATTCATAAAAATCAATTCTTCCATCCGATGCGTCTTTTGAAACCGTTTAGATTACGTTAGGAACATTTTCTGTATTATCAGAGATAGAGGAGATATTTAGGTGTCCTGTTTTAGACGAAACAACCTGTATATTTCCTAGTACTGTGTAAACTAGACCACATGAAAAATTAAACGTGTCGCCCACATAATTTTGAGCGGGGGTGTATGTCACCTACAACTTATCGATCGTTTCGAAGTTTCTTTGTGATAACTACTTTCCACCTGAACTGCAACAAACTGGAATGACACAGACAATATGTTCATTATGTTGGAAATAATATAAATGTATGTCTGAATTCGTCTAATGTTTTTAATGTTTTAAATTACAGTTACCATTTGTGTTATAAATGCATATACGTCCGCTGTCTAGTAATAAAATAAGGGCCTTTAATCTTCGATATTAACTTTCTAGAAATACCAAGTGTGTTATCGAAATTACGTAGCATTAAATACTCATCTATTTCATATTTCCAAGGTTTTTCCCGATTATTACTAAAATATTTTACATTATAATTTTGATCGATTCTATTAAATCTCTGTTATTATTATGTACATTTTTATCTAAGTATTTCTTAGTTTCATAACTCACCCGGCCTTTTTGATCGACAACAAATAATAAACGACTCGGTGTTTCACCAGTTCCTTTATCGAGAGTACTGTTTAATGCGTATTCTACCTCACTGAGTATTCTTTGCACATTCTTTTGTTTTATCAACGTGTTCGAAGCACCTAACCTATATTGTTTTCTTGTTGTTTGGACTTCCACCTTTAGTTTAGTAAAAAATTGTATCGATTAGTTATTTACTTTCGTCTTTGTCCCAGTTTAAAAATGGAAGAACAAGACGTGCATTTCAGACATATTTTATTGTATTATTTCCGAAAAGGCAAGAACGCATCGCAAGCGCACAAAAAGTTATGTGCCGCATATGGGAATGAAACGTTGAAAGAAAGGCAGTTTCAAAATTGATTGCGAAATAAAAAAAAAGAATAAAAAAAACCAAACGATTAATTAAAAACCAAACTGACCGATGCAGTACAAGAATCGGCCAGAATCGGCAAATCGTAAGGATGTTCTCCAGCATGATAATGCAAAGCCCCACGCATCTTTGGTCACCCGCCAAAAATTATTGGAACTAGGTTGAGATGTGTTGTCACATCCACCACGTAACTATTGGAATATGGGTATGGAAATAAACTAGGAGCACTATATAAACTATTACTTGAATTTTATTCGAATCTATATATTTGAATTCACGTAGAGAGGCACGTCTTTGCTCTACGAGAACTAGGACGCGAATGAGAATCGTTCTGAAAAACGAATGACGATCTCAGAAACATTTGAAGCTTGAGGATCCCTTGATGTGGACAGCATAGATACAATGTATCTTTCGAGCGTTCTCGATAGTAAAGCAATAGTATAACCTACTAAGTAATAGTAGATTATTTTTGTTCCTTACATAAATTCCAACAGTAACCCTGACCTTGCGCCTTCGGATTGCCATTTATTTCGTTCCATGCAGAACTCCTTAAATAGTAAAATTTTTAATGACGCTGATGATGTAATAATCACATTTAATTCAGTGTTTTGCTGGCAAAAATCAGAAGTTTTATGAACACGAAATTATGACGCTGCCCGAAAGATGGCAAAAGGTCATCGACAAAAACGGACAATACCTAATTGAATAAAGTTATATTTTTAAGCAAAAATTTGGAATTTTCATTCCTGTTTAAAATACGCAATCGCTTAGTTGCCACCCCAATATACCAATGGTTTCCTTCATCATTGTCGGTAAAATTCTCATAAAAATGTAGGATACAGCGGCAGTAGAAAAATATGCATGCGTTCATCGCGTCGTTACTTGTCGGCAATGTCTGAGCCGAGCTTAAGACCGCCGTATCGAGAATGGTCGCTTCTCTGAACGTTCTTACCATGGCAGCTTACGGAATTCTCGTTATCCGACCGTCGGACATCTCGACAGGATCACCGGAACGTCAACGACTTTCCTGGCCACGACACGCTCGAGGAATTCGACGTCGATCAGACGTTCAAACTTGCCGAACCGTACCCCCCTCGGATGTCGCGGCCGAAAGTTTCTCGGTTGCAAATGCATCGTGCAAGCTGAATCGCCTGAGAGGGATTTCTATGTCGAAACTTGCGTTTGGGACGATTTTGCGGTTTGTCACCGAGTAGTTTAACAATTTTACTTATTATTAGTTGACAAACTATGACGCGACCGGTGCCATCAAATTCGGACCTGGACTGGCAACGAGGTGGATTGTTATCTAACAGTCGAAATTGTACCATACCGAGCCATTAACCAATCATTTATTTGAATTCAATGCTAGCAATGTAAATCCTCTTATGTGTGAACTCTATTGCTCTTGAAAGATTAATTGCAAAATCATTGGCCATGGAATATTGACATTTAAAAGTTACGAAATTATCGCCGGTCGATAATGTGTTAATATAGAATACTCTGTTGCCAATAATTGTTTAGTATCCCTCGTTAATTGAACGTTTGCGTTTCATGGAATAAAGATGTCTGTTTGTTTAAACGGTTGAATTTTTCTAGAATTAAGATAATTGAATACGAACAATGCTCTAACCGAATATTAGCAATGCTCTAACAAGCACGGTACTATATGCAGAGCTCGCGATAATTTTGCCGCACTGCATTTGTCACAATGTAAAATTCACAAAGCGATACGAAAACTTCACCGGTGCATTCAATTTCCCGTATTTTGATAGAATTTCAAGGAGCATGAAACGCGTTAACTCTATCTCCGGTTGCATAAATTACGTTGATAAAATTTGGCAGAATTATAATCGTATATTCGCGCGATTTTATGGTGTACGCGATATGTCACAGCGCGAAAGCAAATATTGTTGGGAATAATATGGAAATTGATAATCACCGAAATCGTTGCTGGAAAAATCGAACGAAAATCCAGCGGGCAGCCAGTAGATGAGATTTTTTACCCCCGTATTTCCAATCATTTCGAATAATCCGCAGCTTCTTTTTTCGGTTTGTTTCGCCCTCCATTTTAATAGATTCGAAAAGCCGAGTGAATGTTTGCGGAAAATTAAATTGCTGAACTCATCGGTGCAGCGTTTCACCGACTAACAAACAAGGTGCACTTCCGTAGCTTTTTACAAAAGTCATGTTTGCGTACCGATAAAACCGGAAGGAACGTATCGGTTCGGACGATCTCGTTCGATCAATCAACACCTGGCGTAGTTTAATCCGCGGAGCAAATATAGAAAATCAGACCATAACGAAAACGAAATATTTGCGGACACGGGCTCCTGTACGCAGAAATAAAATGGTTGTAACCGTCAATTCCATGGAATTTTGAGAACGTTCGCGAGGCAAACGGGGGAAAAAGAGGCGAATGTATTAACAGATTCGAGCGTGGCGAGCGTTATTGTAATTCGGAAGACGCGGCTCGTTCGTTTTAACGGGGGAATTAATTGTTGTTGCAGGTGGAATTATCCGTTTCGTTAAACAACAGGGCGTCGATGATTTACACGTGTCGGAAATATTTTGAAATAATCGCGAACGCGTCGCACGGACGCGAATAAAACACTGGTAATGTCCCCGCGAAGCTGACCCCCTGTTTAGCGAGCCGCCGCGCCGTTTCCCTGATAATTAATTAATTATAAATGCCTGTTGCAGTAAATTCACGCAATCAGCGCTGCGTCCGTGTGTGTCACGAATCCAGACAAAAATCAACGTAATTAACATTACGATGGCCCCCCTCCGGCGAGACGCGCACCATTCCCTGTAAAATGATGGATAAATACAGAAAAAAGTTGACGTGCCATTTCATGCATTTATAAAGAACACGATTGTTCGTTAAAGATTATTTCGCAGAACATTATTACAGAATCCACAAAACAATGTAACATTATTTCTTTAAAACATATTTATTCGTGTATTTATTTAGATTTTTAGTGACTCGAACAAGCAGGGCAAGGAAGTAGTAATTAAATGCGGTACGATGATACAGATGCAGAGTAATAATTATGGTACATATTATGCTGTACTTCCTGAAATAGATATATGTTGAAATAACTCATTAGTTTAATTCGTAAGATTATTAATTAATTTGAATTCTTTTCGTATGTAATCGACAGAATAATATCCACGAAATACAGCGAAGAATATCTCATTAAAGCGCAAATATTGCCGGAGGTGTGTTTTTTCAAAATATCTCGTTACTGTCAACTATATTCGGGTTGACAGAAAAATGTCATTCCTGACGTATACGCGGGTCCACGCTCATTAACTTTTCTATGGGGCGCGCGAAGAGCTGCGCACGGAAAGCTTTGTTATACAAAATGAACGTGTTCGTGTCGTTCACCCGCTGTCATTTGCAATACGATGTGCAGGATATGTGGCACTTGAAAAATGTAAAAAATTTCTTTTCGAGATTACAAAACCGAGATATTTTATACACGAAACGCTAAATGTGTCGTGTTACCGTATCAATAAAATGAAAAGTCTTTACCAGAATCCGTTGAAAATAATTTATGATCAACGGATTCGGAAAAATCGGTAGAGCGAATAACTTCTGTTTGTGCACGCACGGATGCGAGTGGTCGAAATGGTTTCTCGGCGGGAAACTTGGAGAATTAGGCGATCCGGTGGAAACTAAAGAAGTGCGTTTCCGCAAGAAGGGAGGGCTGAAATATATCGAGGTTAAACACGAACAGGGAATTCGTTCCCGACGAATTCGCAACGCACGGTAAATACGTTAACTTTGAACCAGGCTGCGCGTGCAAACGTTCCGAAGGATTTAAATCGGCCGACGACCGGCGTCGGCCAGCTTTGGATAGACGGAATGGAAAATGGAAAATAAAGAACGTCACCGGGAGGCCGAGTGATTGCAGCGAACGCCTGTGCGGATCGAATTCGGAACCTTTCGACGGGACGTCCAGTCGAACGGAATTACGTCGTCTGCCCGGTAAAATGACGCTCGAAAACCTATCCCAATTAAAAATTAGCTGACACGCTGTCTCTTCGGATGTCCAGGTGCTTATCTGTTCGACACTTTCTTTTGATTTCAGATTAGGGTTACAAACATCCTCTGGTTGCATCGTCCTTACGTACGATGTTCGTATTACTGTAAAGCTGCACAATTTATTTACATTATTGTATACAAAGGAAAGAAAGCACGAAATATAGATTGTATAATAAAGATAACGTCGTCTGCCCAATAAAATAACGTTCGAAAATCTATTCCAATTAAAAATTAGCTGACACACTGTTTCTTGGGATGTTCAAGGGCTTATCTGTTCGACACTTTCTTTTGATTACAGACTAGGTTTAAAACATCCTCTGGTTGCACATCGTCCTTACGTATCACTATAAAGCAACTGTATACAATGGAAAGAAAGCACGAAATATAGATTGTATAATAAAGATGACGTCGTCTGACCGGCAAAATAACGTTCGAAAACCTATCCCAATTAAAAATTATTTGACACACTGTTTCTTCGGATGTTCAGGCGCTTATCTGTTCGACACATTTTTTTTATTTCAGACTACACTCGGCGAAATTTCTATAAAGTCACTGTGTTTTGTAACGAATTCTTATTATTATACCACACCAATGAAAATTTTGTATTTGGTAGCATTTCGGGATTACATAAAGCAAGCATACACACCGATTTCAAAACATAAGTATAATATTTATCGATAAAAGAAAAGAATAATATAATTTTACGCGGAACAAACTGCGAACTTTCTATAATGTCACTTTCGTTTTACACGGATAAAGTTGAAATTAACGATTGAGTTTTTATTATTTCTATTTTGATATCTGGTGTAACCTCCATTTGTTTGAATTATATTAAAAATACGATTGGGCATCGACGAAACTAACTTTTGTAGCGTTTCTGTTTTAACAGACACCCACGCTTCGTTCACCGCATCCTTTAGTTCGCTAATGGAGTTCTATTGATTGCAGTTTTTATAGACTTGTCGCGCAACGATACCCCAAACATTTTCAATAGCGTTTATATCAGGGGAACAAGCAGACCATGGCAAAATATTGATGTGTCTTTTAAAAAGCCACTTCTTTATGTGCTTCCACGCGTGTACCGCAGCGTTATCATGCTGATAAATCAAATTGTCATCTTCAATATTTTCTGCAAAGGGTATTTGAACCATGTCTAACAAATCTGTATAATTTACCGAATTCATTTTGTGATTTATGCAACACATTGGAGTTTTTTTGTCAGTTTTGAACGCAGCTCATATCAATAGGGAACCACCGCCAAAGTTACGACTCGTTGTCACACTTTCTCATTTCCCAGATCATGCCAATAATATTTACAGCCATCAGGCCCATCCAAATTAAATTTTTTCTCATCTGAAAAAATGACAAACTTCCACTCTATCGTCCAGGACATATGTGGCCGTGCGAAATCAAGACGGGCCTGTTTATGTACTTCTTTTAGGCCTGGTTTACGTTGTATTTTTGGCCACACAACTTGCCCAGAAGAATGGAAAAGTTGTTGCACACGTCTTGTTGTTACTGGAATTCAGTAACAACTCCAATTCAGTTCGAAATTGTGCTGCATTTTTCCTTTCCTTAGCCGCAGACCTCGTTAATAATAAATGTTGTCTCTTCGACAATTTCTTATTACCACCTTAAAAATGATTTTTTCCGTAATTTTCATGTAAATTGATATAATTATTAATCACAGTATACGAACGATTAATTTTCTTAGCAATTGCCCGATTAAAGCAGCCCATATTTTTATATGCATCGATCGATGCTTTTTCTTCAATTCTTAGCACTTTTCCTCTCGTCATTCTAATACACGCGAAACAAATGATAAGAAACAGGATTTCTATGAGTTCTAAAACTAATACTTTTAGAATATTTAAAATTTTTCATTGTTCTCTGCTCGGAATCCAGAGAAACGCTAAATGACTTAATAGAAACTTCGCACTTGCGGTCTGCAACCACGCAGAAAAAAACCAAAACAAACGTAAATACCAAAACAAAAATATCCGATTGTCAACAAGGCACATGACCAGATACGAAAAATCAACAAAAATGGTGATATTTTTCAAATATCTATGAATATGAAGATGACTTTATAGAAATTTCGGCCACTGTAGGTTTAAAAACATCCTCTGGTTGCAGATCGTCCTTACGTATTACTGTAAAGTTACTGTACACAATGGAAAGAAAGCACGAAATATAGATTGTATAATAAAGATGACGTAATGAAAAGTACAATAACAATGCATTCGAAGCTTTTTAGAAAGAATTGAATGGGGCATGAAGAAAGGTTTACGTAACATCTTCGTTCTCATTACTCAACGTACCAGATGTACGATTGCATTTCATTGTTAATACCTTATTGTATTCGCGAATAATTGTCAGTGATCTGACAGTCTATTGGGAACAGGCTGTCTCGGGTGCCTCTGATAAGGTACGAAACAATTTCGGTGAATAGGCAGCTCGTGCAGGTGTATCAGAGAAGTTGAAGGGAAACTTGCGATCGTCTAATTTGCCTGAAACATCGCCTGCTCAATATTCTAAACATGCTCAATCTAACCGGACACTATGAAGAAATTAATTACGGCATAACACTGTTGCACACTCGGAGGTTTGCGGTAATGGAGCAACCTCGTAAATGAAAGTTGTTGATAAAAAGAAAGCGAATCAATTAGACCAGATGTTCCTCACTGGAATTAATTGAAATAGACTTACTGATTACCGAGTTATACTTAAAGCACATATTTTAAATTTTCTTTAAGGGCCCAAATAAAAAAGTTTTTAAAAAATGCCTTTTTTATTTTTGCATGTAACGTTGTAAAATTGTAAATTATAACTTTTGGAAAATCTGTTTTGCGCATCATTTAAATTATAAAAAAAATATAATTATAAAAAAACAGGTCGTTTGGTACAATTATAAAAAAGTTATTATATTTTAAAAGGTGTACGAACACTTTGTACACCCACTGTATATAGTATCTAGTACCTACGTACGAGGGAATGATGAATATACCAAACAAGTCTACAGAAATGTAATACATTTCCACGAAATGTATTCGTAGCGTTGCTTAACTAATACTTGTTGCTCCATTGTATAAGGAAGGCTTCACGGCATACAGAAACAGGCATGTTAAAGAACAGGGAGAAAGCTCGTAGGACCCTCGCGGAACATTTGTACAACACTTGAGGTCTTTGCAAGTGGATACTTGCGGAAACCTTGTAGAACTCGAGTAGAAATGCTTGACTTGTTTTAGGTTGTGCGGAACACTGTGGACGAACACTGACTTTCTTCGTGAATTTTCGGATGGTTAAAGTGGAGATTATTTAAGGTGGATAAAGCAATTATATTACGCGCAACAACATAACCCAGAATTTTCTCGTAAAACGAGCACCGGTGTTGCGATTCATTTTATCAAAGGATTTTAAGTGCGAAATTGATGGAACAAAATAATGCGGCTACGAATTAGAAATGAGTTGAATGAAAGTAAATAACAACGATTATGAATTGTATCCTCTCGGAGACGTCAAAGAGGAAGGTAGAGGTTTGAAGCTTTGAAACGAGTATGCGCCCTGTTTGTACGATTCTCTTTGAAGAGATTATAACATTTTGAAGCGAGCGTGTGTGCGAGAGCAGTGCTCCAAAAGCCGAGGTAGACGGGAAAAAAGACGAAAAATTAATCAAGCCTCCTAAATCTTCGCCCGTCGCCGATATCTATCTGGCTGTTCATTACCGCGGACAATTCCCACGGCGAATGCCGCGGATCTCGAGGAAGGTAAGAACAATCCCTCATATTCCTCGTCACGGAGAGGCTCATCGATCACTATATCCGCGCGGGCAATTACGCAACGGTTCGAAAACGAGAACGAGCCACGTTAGACAAAGACGTCCGAGGGGAAGGAAAGACGGAAGGAGCGAGACGTAGCCTGGATGAAACGACGAAAACGAAAAAGCGTGTCCGCGGTGGAGCGAGGGAGGGATGGAAAACAGAGGGCTTTTAAATGAGAGGTAACAGCAAAAAGCTGGTCGAAGGGGATGTAAAGATAATTAGAGTGGCCTCGGTGAAGCCGCGTACACCGGAAGCCTTATATTTCCGTGCAATACTCGTTAAAACAACCGTTACGTACCCATAGCGGCTCATTAACGGAAGTTTCGGTTCTACGATTCAATTACCGCCCTCGGTTTTAATTGCGTCTGTCTATCCAGCCCGGGTAGGGCTCGTTTCGACTGTCCAGAATTTTAGAACGTAACGGAGGGAGTCTTTATAATTATGTATTCCAGAGCAAAAATCTTCCGAGCAGCCCTCGCAGAGTAATTCGCCGAGAATTTCGAATCGCGGCGGTAATTGTTGCACAGGACTCGTGGAATCGTTAAGGTCGGCCCCCGCTAGGCTGTACAAGGCACGTGGAAATGGCACGGGGAAGAAATTTCGCTTGGCTCGGTCGCGGGGAACCACTGGGAACGTCGCTCGGCCCTGCGGAGTCTAGAGGAAATTGTTCCTTTGAGATTTACTCGAACGTTTGAAATCGCCCGGACTCCATGGTCCTTCCAAGATCCCAGGAACGGCAGAAATGCTCCTGCAGGCTCCTGCACCCTCGCAAACCCTCCGAGACTCTCGACACCTACCGAACCTTAGACTTTAAAGCGACCCGGTACTTCTGCAACCAACTATAGCTACCCGCCGCCTCCGTAGCGCTCGCCATTAGCCCGGCTCTTTTGAAATTTAAAATTTGATAGGGTTTATCTGGATAAGAGGGGAAAATGTCCTTGAACCAAATTAATCCGATGATGGACCGTTTGATAGTGAAAAAAGATCCAGCGCTCAGTTCCAGCCCTCTGGCTCCGCCGGGAGACTATTAAAAGAAAAAAGGATTACATAGCCGGTTTTGACCCGTTTCTCCAATCTTAGGATAATTGTCACATTCAGAGCTCCGGTAGCTAGAATTAAAAATGGCGATGGTTATTTTATTCTGGTATTTTCAGTATTTTCGTAATTGGGACTTGGGATGAAAAATTAGAGAAAATTCCCTGATGCGTGTACAAATGTGTACAACGTGGCGAATTTTCTCCGTTGACATAGGGAAAAGAATGAAGACCTGATAATCCGGATTTTCTCTGCAATTACCTATTTAGTTAAAGGAGAGGGTTGAAATCCACGCAAAATATGTTCTCTCTGTAAAACCATCGAACGGTCCAGTGTCGATTTCGTTTGATCGAAGGACCGAGAGGACCCAAGTTCGGCTATTCCGTGTTTGCTTGTGTCGGTTCAGCGCGGTTCTACTAGATATTTCAATAAGTATGTGTGTCTGAAAAAAACGAAAAATTATATTTTCGCACCAATTTTAATGCTTTGTTCAATCAAATTCTCATAACGATGTTAAAAAGTATTTCTCTCTGGATTTCATCAAACGAACATTTGCACATGCAGTAGAATCGTTAATGGAATTCGACCTGGTGCAGCTGTGCGAATGCTACAAATTGATAACTTGCAATTCAATGAAAAAAATTAAAATTCTGTAAAATTTTCTCAGACACATTTAATTAAGACCAGATAATTCAAAAATTCTAGAGAAGTTGGTATTTAAGGTTTATTAAACAGCACAGTAGCGACAGTTAGTGTGTAGAAATTTTTTGGGGCCCACGACAGACCTTAGTGTACCAGTTAAGGCAGAAGAATACTAAGGTATGTTGTTATGTGTTGTAATAAATCAGTTCACTTTTACGCATTCGACATCAAAAATTTTGAAACACACTCGATATTGCTTGTATTCTATAATATTGAATAATTATCATTCTATGATGATCCATATTCTATAATGTTGAATAATTACCATTCTATGATGATCCATATTCTATAATATTGAATAATTATCATAGTACGATGATCCATATTCTATACTATTGATTAATTGTCATTCTACGACGATCTATCTTCTCTAATAATGAATAATTGTCATTCTACGATGATGCATATTCGTCATTATATATCATATTCTATAAGGATGAATAATTATCATTCCATGATGATCCATATTCTATAATATCGAATAATTATCATTCCATGATGATCCATATTCTATAATGTTGAATAATTACCATTCTATGATGATCCATATTCTATAATATTGAATAATTATCATTGTACGATGATCCATATTCTGTTAATATTGAATAATTGTCATTCTACGATGATCTATATTCTCTAATATTGAATAATTGTCATTCTACGATGATCGATATTCTATAATATTGAATAATTGTTATTCTACGATGATCTATATTCTCTAATATTGAATAATTGTCATTCTACGATGATCTATATTCTCTAATATTGAATAATTGTCATTCTACGACGATGCATATTCGTCATTATATATCATATTCTATAATGTTGAATAATTATCATTCCACGATGGTCCATATTTTATAATATCGAATAATTATCAATGTATGATGATCCATATTCTATAATGATGAATAATTACCATTCTATGATGATCCATATTCTATAATATTGAACAATTATCATTGTACGATGATCCATATTCTATAATATTGAATAATTGTCATTCACGGAGAGCTATATTCTCTAATATTGAATAATTGTCATTCTACGATGATGCATATTCGTCATTATATATCATATTCTATAATGTTGAATAATTATCATTCCACGATGATCCATATTCTATAATATCGAATAATTTTCATTCTATGATGATCCATATTCTATAATGTTGAATAATTACCATTCTATGATGATCCATATTCTATAATATTGAATAATTATCATTGTACGATGATCCATATTCTAGAATATTGAATAATTGTCATTCTACAATGATCTATATTCTCTAATATTGAATAATTGTCATTCTAGGATGATGCATATTCGTCATTATATATCATATTCTATAATGTTGAATAATTATCATTCCACGATGATCCATATTCTATAATATCGAATAATTATCATTCTATGATGATCCATATTCTATAATGTTGAATAATTACCATTCTATGATGATCCATATTCTATAATATTAAACTATTATCATTGTACGATGATCCATATTCTATAATATTGAATAATTGTCATTCTACGATGATCTATATTCTCTAATATTGAATAATTGTCATTCTACGATGATCTATATTCTCTAATATTGAATAATTGTCATTCTACGATGATGCATATTCGTCATTATATATCATA